>WYDI02028173.1:0-16037 GCA_009867235.2 Psittacus erithacus | reverse complement strand
TAAGCAGTAGCTACAAACATCGGCGTTATCACCGCTGTTCCCAGACCAAAAAATCAAAAACACAGCACTGCACCAGCCACCAAGAAAGAGAAAAATGACTGCTAGTGCTGAACCCAGGACACAGTGTCTCCTTAACTTCCAGGCCAGGAAGTCCTCCATGGCAAAGTCTTGCTTTCCCAGGTTGGAACTTGCAAGCAGGCTGTGTCTACAGATCTGCCACAAACCTTTTCAGTATTGCATGCTAAAAGAAGGACGTGAACTATCAGGATGGCAAAAGCCTAATCCTGTAACACTTATGGTTCTTAGATCCAGTGGGCTGTCAGGGGATAAAAGGTATGGTGTGGCTGGAGTATGTTGACGTACTTACTGGTGGCTAAATTGCATTGTGTTTCCTATCCCAGATTGTAAGATGATCAAGGTTCTAATCAAGATTTGCATTCTTTAAGCTGTATCTGTGTTAGATAATCCAAGAGGCAGCTTTCTCATTTGAGCCCAAAGGAGCTACACAAGCTTTCTTCTGCCTTACAACTCGTTGCCTCTCTTACAGCCCAGTGCCCTTGATGCCATACACCAGCATTATTCTTTTTCTCTGTTCTAGGATCAGCTGCTCCAGATTTGTGAGGCTTCTGAATTAGTCCACTAGGAGCTGAGCTGGGTGCAGATCAGGGTTAGACACAGTCTTCCTGCTCTGGGATTCTGACAACTGGAAGTTGTTTTTATTTCTTCCCCTCAGTACATTCTTGTCAGACATGGCATTTGGAATCGTGTTGAAATCCACACACAAGAGGATTAAAGGATGTGTATTTCTGAGTCAAAGCCCCTTTGTTCCATTTATTCATGAATTTGTATTTTAGAGTCGTTGTTTTTATTTCCCTGTCTGCTGTAGGCTGTGGCCTCCATCTCTGACATCCCCACTGACATCCCCATACACCTGGAGCTGGCCAGTATGACCGACCAAGATTTTATGAGCAACATAATGCATCAGGTAAGGAAAATGAAAGGACATGCTCTTTTCATCAGTTTCCTTTTCTTCAGTGTCAAAATGCACAAACTGGTATACAAATATAGAAATGAAAACTTAAAATTAGGGCTGTTCATTTAAGGTAAGTGCAGAACATAGGTTTAATGTCTGCTGTGGCATTCTGAATGCTTCTATTTTCCCCATTGATCTTACCAGAGTTGCCCAGAGAAGCTGTGGGTGCTCCATCCCTGGCAGTGTTCAAGGCCAGGTTGGACACAGGGGCTTGGAGCAAGCTGCTCTAGTGGAAGGTGTCCCTGCCCATGGCAGGGGCATGGAAACGGATCAGCTTTAAGGTGCCTTCGACCCAAACCAGTCTGGGATTCTGTGTTTCAGCAACAGTATTCAGTAAAAACAGGCACAACGCACCTGGGCTCTGCTCTCTACTCTTTCTCAGGCTATTTTGCAGTCACAGTAAGAAGGTGACCAAGGCGCAATACTGGCAACTGCACAGATACAATTACCTTTGGCTGGTTTAGATCCAGCAGGCTTGCAGCTGTCTAGAAGAAACCACAATTTGAATTTGAGCTGAGCTGGTAATACTTAAACCCCCCTCCATTTCTCTGCAGGATTTCTTTCCTACAGGTCCTGCTGGTTCCTTGTTTAATTTGACACACTCTAATCTCAGTGTTATGAGTGTTTCATGTGCATTTGATGTTCTGTTACTCTTTGCTGTCAAAGGGCACAAAATGGGCATGCCCCCTTGCTGTGAAAGGTTTCCTTGGCTAAGTCATTCTTGCAAATTGTGACTGGGGCAGCTTGTGCAGTGGCTGTGGCCTGTATCTCTCCAGGACACAGGGTCCTCCTTTCTGCTGGGCACTCTGGTGACAGAGCCAGTGACAGGGTACTGTTAAAAACAACACCCTGAAGGAAAAGGGCCAGAGTTTGATTGTCCCTCTGGAGGAAGAACCGTTGTTTCTGTATTTCTGTTAGCAGGTCTTTCCCCTGGTGAACTCCATTGGGCTGAATGAACAGGAGCTGCTGTTCCTCACGCAGTCTGCCTCTGGTCCTCATGCCTCCCTCACTTCCTGGAGCGGCATTCCTGATGTGGGTATTGTCAGCGACATCCTCTTCTGGATCCTGAAGGAGCACGGGAAGACCATGGAGCGGGCCTCTGATCTCACTCGGATCCACTTCCACACCCTGGCCTATCACATCCTTGTCACTGTGGATGGATACTGGGGCAACCAGGCTGCTGCTGTGGCTGCTGGAGCTCGAGCAGCGGGGACACAGGCCTGTGCCACTGAAACCATCGACACCACCAAAGTCTTTCTTAAAGCTCCTTTGGAGTTTGTGACCTCCCAGATAGAGGCACCTTCCAAAATCTCCATAAATCCAGATGAGCCAGTGGTGCATTGGCACCGAGAAGGCATCTCCTTCCATTTCACTCCTGTTTTGGTGTGTAAAGATCCTGTCCGGACCGTGGGACTTGGGGATGCTATTTCAGCTGAAGGACTGCTGTATTCGGAAGCATATCCTCAATAGAAAACTAAGACCCTCCTTTTTCTCCAGTACTGTACTGTGTCTGAGGAACCATGGTTAGGATTTCAGGCAGTGGTGGTATAGGAACAGAATGAGGTTGTGGTGGGTTTTCTGGATATAACTGAAAAAAGAGCCAAAGAATAATTCCAGGTATAAACTGTCAGCACATTCCAGTCACTGACAGCGACTTGAACGCTTCATGTTTAGGTGCAGATGTTTTGGTATTTAATGTGAAAATGGGCTTTGCTTTATCTTAAGCACATGGGGAGGGAAATTAGTATTGAAATCCGTTTGGAACTCCAAATGGCTCTTGTTCTGTTACTGCTGGAAAGTAGAGCAGCCAGGAGGAGTTCCTGGTGCACATCCCAGGGAGAACGCTGTCTTCCCTCTGCTAAACTAAAAATAAAAGGCTCTTGCATTATCTCCTCCCAGCACCTTGCTGGTGGCAAGAGCAAACCTTCCGCTTGCTTGGTGTGAGGATGGAATCTTTTGCCTTTCAGCTTCAGTGTCCCTGGCCTTGGGGAGAGCCAGAGTCCCAAAATGTGACACACACTGCACGACTCCTTAAATGCACCCACAAAACCTGGCTCAAGGCTGCCTAGATTTATGCTGGGTATCTGTTACCTCTGTACTAAAAGTATCCAGCTGAGCCCTAGTAGCTTGTGCTTAGTTTTTGGGGGAAGCTAGAAGTGAAGATGATCAGGGTTTCTATTTGAGGAGACAGCTTTATTTGCTTGCCAGGTAAACTACAAAGCAATACCTGTGGTTGCTGTGCACTGAATCCCTTCTTTGCTAACAGTGGGTGTGTAGATCTGGTATTTTGGAGAACTGTGGAGTGCTGGAGACTTTTAAGTTTTTGTTGTTGCTTGAGAACGGTTGTGCAATTTTGTTCAGTTTCCGTGCCCTCCATTCAAGTGTTAATATACTGGGGAGGCCGGAGGCACAAAAGCCACAACAGCATTCTCCAGGTAAGACTGAAGGGGAAGAAGGCTTTTTTTAGGGTTTGATTTGTTTTTTCTCTTTGGATCACTGAGAGTTTCTTTTCTCTGGACAGCTTTTGACATTAAACAACTACAACCATGTGTCCTTGTTCAGTACTTTCTGTATATTGTTCTCCTGTCTCCTCCTCTCCTTGACTCTTTCCAGCCGCATGCTATGGCTTGCACAGCAGCAGCACGTTTGTCTCTTTCCAGCATGGTTCCAGCAGGAACTTCAAGTGTGTTTGCATAGCTATCATACATGGTTTCTCAGTATAATTGGATTAAATGCAGTCAATGTGTCTACACAAGCCTGGGCCCTACCAGAATTTGTAGGAGGTCGCTTGAGGTCAGTCTTAGCGTCTGCATGAAGGAGAGGCCATAGTGCTTAGGCTGGAGGTATCCGTTTCACTGTATGTCTTACTGCTGTCAGTGATGTTCTCCTGTTGGAGAATGCCATTGTGAATGCTCTGTACGGATAAAAATTGACAGTTTTTGTAACTTGTATTGACTTAGCACACAGTGCTGCCTGTCACTGTGAGTTTAACTGCTGCTTTCCCTCTGAGCAAAGTCTTCTGTGTTGTGCCAGATAAGAAATGCAATCAGTGCAGTGTTTTTTTTCTGCAGCTTATTCCATCTTCTGTTGCATCTCAGCATGTTATCTCAGTGCATGATCTTCCTAAGACTGGAAGTATTTCTATCCACAGTAATTTTTTATGCAGTTGATAAACTGTAGCTGTGGACTTGGAGTTCTGCTTTAGCCTTCCTGCAGAAACAATCAGATCTTCTCCTTTCAGCCCTGTTAAGGCCCAAGGCCATTTGCAAGGTTATTTGGCCACCTTTGAGCATAGCCTTCTGGTCACCACCCACATCCTGCCAGCTGGAGAACGGACCTGTGCTTATGCTGGGTCCCACTTTACTGATGCTGAGCCAGGCTGGGGGGAGTCTTGACTTGGAAACAAAGCCAAACACACACAAGCTGTCACCAGCAATGGCCCTGCTGCTGGATTTCACTTCTCCCTTCCAAAACCAGTGGATTGGATTGGTGGTGCCTTACAGCCACTTAAAATCACATAACTGCACTACCAGAACTTGTCCAAGAGTAAATTCTGCTTGTGTTCAACAGGAAGGTTACAGGCCTGGATTAGCTTTTTGTTAAACTACTTTGAAGGAAGAATTGCTATAAACAAGTCTGAAGAAGGAGTTTAGTGCTTAAAATTCACCCAGACCTAGAAGCTGAACTCTCATGATGATTATCATTACTAACTCTTCCTGCTGTTTCTGCTCTTTCTCCCCAGGTAATATTCCTTCTTTGGCCTGTGAATGCCTGGCACTGAGTTGCTTCTCAACAGCAGCTCGACTGCTGCTCTGTCTCTGCTTTGATCAGGCTCCCCAGATTCACTTACCAAGGCTAATTCTTCACAAGCGTGACCTGTTAAGGATATACCATTACTATGCCCGATTTAAGTTTGAAACAATCTATATAGCAACAAAACTGGATGGGATGGCAGGGGCCAGCAGCCTGTCTGTGCTCCATGTTTCACAGGCTGTGAACACAATGCACTTCACTTCCCTCTGCCCCCTAGCTTAGTTATGGCTTGTGTAGCTGCCTCCCACCACTGCACAGCTGCAGTAGTGACAACAAAGCAAAGCTGTTCTGTCTTTATCAGACCTTGCTGAACACCACACATGGAAATAGCTACTGGGGGTTGTTTGGTCTGTACAAGGGGAAAAAGCCATGAAATTTCCATTGATTGTGGGTTTGTGATTGTGTATTTTACAATAAAAAATCCAAACCAAGTCACTGGTAGGTGAGAGGTTTTTTCCTAAAGTTTTTTTCCTAATGGATTACAAACCCCCAGAATTCCCTTCAGTAGGAAGAAACAGAACAGTTACAGAAGTACCAAAAATTCAAACCCAGGCTTGAAGTGATCTCTTCTTTCCCTTCTTGTCTCTTTACAAAAACTGTTTGTTCTTGTGGGTTACTCATACCTCTAAATCCACAGTGCTGGATAGCTCAAGCCTCAGCTGGCCCTGTACTCCTGGAAAGAAGGGTTTCCACGGGAAATGTTCATTCCCCACATAGTTTGCTGAAAACGCAATAGATGAGCTCATCCCTGTGACAGCAAGCTAGCAGCTTGGGTTGGAACTAGATGAGCTTTAAGGTCCCATTCAACCCAAACCAGTCTGGGATTCTGTGAACTCCACTTATCCTAAAAGTTGTTTAAGCCTTTTGCTGTTGGGCTCTTTCAGCCTAGGTGAGCACTTATGCTGTTGTCAAGGAGTGAGCAGCCAAACTGCCCCTCTCCATGTTGAGACTGGGCACTGGCTGCTGGTCCCTGTGCTTGGAGCAGTCTGTGCTGAAGCAGTGCTCACAAGTACTTCTGTCACATAGTGTGCTGTGTTGCTATTTCTGCTGTAGGGAAACTCATCCACTTCTGAATACATTTGGAAAAATGGAAAAAACCTGCATTATGTTTTTATGGCTTTAGCTGGACAGTTCTTATGTCCTGCATTAACTCAGTATTCGAGTGTGAATGTTTGGTTCAAGCTGTATTAATTGTGCTCTTCTGTAGCGTAGTTAAAGTTCTGGTAAAAGCACACAGTTGAGTTTTAAACCTGTGATCATACCAAAGGCTTATGCTTTAAATAAAATACATTTATAGACTCATTGGTTAAAACCAGCTAGAACAGACTGCAAACAAAGACTGTCTCATGCTCTTCATCCAAGAACTAGTGAGGTAACTAGAGAGAAATGAGAATGGTAAAGATTGTCTTTGCTCTTTGTTTTTAAAGCTTCAGTGCTAAGAGGCAGAGGAAACCTATTTGCAGCCTATTTTGCTCTCCTCGTGCCTGTCTCTTTCTGCTTCAGCAATACTGAGTTTGATGAAAATCTTCAGTAAAACTTGATCTTAAAGCCAGAAACGACTGTTTGGTCTGTTCGGAGACATCAGATGAAGTTCTCTTCTGTAACAGATGGAGCAGCTTCTTGTATAACATCTCGGTTGGAACCTACGTGCTGACCAGCCTGAATCCTCAGGGAGTTACTGATCCAGACTCTTGTGGGAGGATGTTCTCTCAGCAGAGGGAAGAAGCGCAGGTTGGAAACAGCATGCATGGCCATTACCTTCTGTGCCGGAAGCTCGGGGCGGCGTCTGTTCCAAACAGCTCACTGTCACTTTGAACACTGAGCCTGGCATCAGCCTTTACTGAGGAGATCTCTCAGCAGCTGAAGAACACAAATGCTGGTGAGGAGGAAAGATCTCATTAAAATGCAAGTGAGGGAGACAAAAAAGTACACCCTAAAAACCTCCCGTATGGGCCCCTCAGGAAAGCTGCCCCTTTGTCAGCACAGCCTGGGTAAAAGTGAGTTCAAACCTCACCTGTACCTACACTGATACTTGGGGTTTGGTGCAGTTTGCTTTGAGAGTGCTAAAGCTTTCCATGTAGCAGAACTGTGTTTCCTACTATATAAAACTCTTGGCAGATGAACTAGTTATAATCCATCTTCTTTTTGTAGTGCATTTATGAGTGGACCTTATTATTTTAGTCAAGTTTATGTTTCTTATTCAGCACTGAGACTTGTCTGTCTCTGTAGAAGAAACTGAAATTCATGTCCCAAGGGGAAGTCTAAACCTTTAACATCTGCCACAAGAACAGGATGTTGAATAGGACCCAAGGTCCACCTTGCTCAGTACAGCCTGGCACTGATCACAGCTGGGCAAAACAGATCCTGTACAGGAGCAGGGCACAATCCTGCCTGCATGATAAATCAGCAGCCTGTTGGCTTGGGGACCTCAAAGCCAGTTTGTCTGGGTTGAACACCCACTGCTGAGCAGACAGATCATTCCTTTTGGCTGAAACAAGGCCCAAGTGTTGCTGTCTGAGGGACGTGGAGTTTCTTTTCTGGAAGGCAGTCAAGCTGCAGCCTACCTTGTAAGAGCTGATTTAACCTCTTTGATGATACACAGCTTCCTAAAAAGGGGAGAAAACCCTCCTGAAGCAGATGGTTTCTACTTCCCTAGAAACTAAACTCATTATTCTTTTCAGTCTTCATATTTCAATTAGGGGCCGAAAAGAGAAGATGAGAATTATGGCTGATGCCAGAAACAGGTTTTAGAACATAAGGTGTGATTTCCAAACTCCCTAAATGACTGAGTACAGGCCTGCTGAAAAAGCCCTTGCTTAATTCCAGTTGAAAGAACTGTTTGGCCTCATTCTCATCATTAGATAACATAAGAAAAGCTCTCCATAAAGATACCACGAATTTACTGTATGCAAATGCCACCATCACCATACCCAAGGGGAGGAGAGGGGACAGGACAAGGACCCTCAGTTCTGTTTATTATCCAACCATAATTACATCTTCAAAAATGCTTCCTTAGACATGAAGCTTCCTTCAAATCCAGGAAGTAACAAGGTGTTGCTGCTCCTTTTCATAGACGAACTGGTTAATCATCTGCAAAAGCTTCTCACTAAAACATGTATTTATTTTAAACACCTTTACAGCACCTCCAAACAAGCAGAGGGCAGGGCAAAGCAGCTTCTAAAAGCCAAACAAAGGGACATAAGCAGATGGAGCTAAAATCTTCCTGTATTGACAACACTGGCACTCACCCACCTGTAACCTGCTCTGGTCACTGTTCCTTGTGTTGGAGCTTCTTCAAAGCCTTTGTGATAAGACTAAAAGATCATACTGATCAATTGCTACTGGGAAAGAACATCTTGAACTGAAGCTTTGGGGGTGATTTAAGAGTTGCCATATCCTGCCTCCCTCTGCTCTGCAATCCTAACCTCTTCTCCGCAGGCACTCCATCATGCTGCAGTAACTTGCCACGTAAGATGGTTAATGTGAATAAAGTGGCTGCACTGTACCTGTTCACACTGCTCCATGTCTAGTTTGTTCCATTCTGCCAGGGCTCCACAAAAGATCCTCTGTTTTCTTCAATTCTAGCACAAGGGAAGCCTTACAGGAGTGCTGCCCTGAAGCTGCACTGACACAAAACCCAGTGGTACAGGACAGCTGGGGGGAAAAAGCCACATTTGAGATAAGCAGGCAGCTTCAGCAATCAAAACAGAGGAGAAAGTGAAGGGTTCCAACTCTTCTAGTATTCTCCAGGGATCAGGATAGCACTTTAGCTCCTCTTTGCACTCTAAAGATGCATTAATGTCATTTTGGATTATAGCAGCTAACCACAAAGCACAACTGAAGGATGCTAATGTATCCAGGGCCGTGGTCAGGCTGCTTTTACATTGTTGCTACAGAGGAGCTGCCATCACTAACCCTCCTCTGCTGGATTTGCTGCCATCACTAACCCTCCTCTGCTGGCTTTGTTAATAGTGGCATGACACAAGGCAACAGCACAGAGTTAAAAGCCAGAAATCCATTTTAAAGAGCCAGGGGGCTTCACCAGCAAACACTGACCCCTGAAGGTTCAGCTTTGGAAGTCCCACAGCCATGGCAGCTTTCTGCATGCCTCAGTAGGCAGCAAGGAGGATGAGGAAAACTACTTAACCCAATACTTGATGTAAAGTATCATGCTTCCACCTTTAGTCCCCAAAAGCAGTCAGTTTAGGACTTGTATCAAGCTCTGGATAAATCCCAGAGGCAACAAACTGACAGTAGCAGAGAAGAGGAAGGCTGAGATTGTGCTGTTCAAGGGTAAAAACATTTTGAAAGCATCTCTAGTGCCATATGGGCATTAAAATTCCCTGCTCTGCTCACCAAGGGGCTGCTTTGCCATCTTGCAGCTGCAGTAAATGATTTCTCCTAAAATGCAACTGTCAGGACGGTGTAACTAAACCATTCCAAGCATGGCTGCTAGTACTAAACCAATTTATATTCAGCACTGAGGCTGACCTATCATCTTTGCTGTAAAGGCTTGTTCATTTTTTCCCCTGCAAACCAATCTTACACCCCATGCTGGGCAATACAAACTCTCAAGGCAGAACTCCAATCCCATGGGCAGAGCTTTCCTGAGGCTCATTTACCCTGTTTCTCAGCACAATGAGGAATTTGGCAGACTTTCCTGCTAGCTGCTTCCCCAACAGCCAGCCTTGAGCACTTGCCTTGCCACAGGCCAGCTTTACAACCTGCTTAGCTGCCACAGAGACGACTAAGCTTCAGGGTAAGCCAGGCTGTGCTAGTCCTAAGCCTGGCTTCCTGCTCTGTACTTGCCCTGGTGAGGTGCTACCTTCACCCCTCTCTGAGCATTATTACCACTGACTTTCCTACAGCCTCTGTAGGGCTTCCTCCATGCTTACCAGTTCAGCCACTGGAAGGGTTTGATCTCTTTGAGGTCCAGGATCCTAAGCTACTACTGCTGGCTTTTCTAATCATACTGGGTACCTCAGCATCCTTCTGGAGAACTTACACCAACCCCCTGAAGATTGCCAACCCTGGGGATAGATGGATCTCCATTCTCCAGCCTCTTGTAGTAAGCTGTGACCACAGCAACGGCAGCTACACAGAAACCTCTTCTGATTGCTGCAACTACCCCTTGGGACAAGGTAGAGACTACGTGCTAAAATCATCAACAGAAACTGCTGTATTTACAGTGACTGATAGTGGGGTGAAGCCCCTGAGGGTCAGGGCGAGGGCAGGTTCCTTTCCCATGTCAGCAGGCAGCTGGAGATGCTCCTGCACCTGCCTGTCCTGCCCAGAGTCCCTCCTACTCCACTGCCTGGGAGCTCTTGCGCTTCTCTTTCCTCTGCTCCTCAGCCGCTGCTGGTGCCAGGGTTTCCTCGGGGCTCATTTCTGAGCCTGCTTCTGGTTCCAGAGGCAGTGAGGGAGACTTTGCAAGTGGGACTGGAGCTCTAGCACCTGGGGAAAGAACACATTTACAGTCACTGTATGACTACACGTTTTGTCTATTCTCTTTGCCCTTCCAGGCAGCATGGAGATGAAGAACAACAACTATCAGTTACTCAAAGGTTTCTTCTGTCCATCAATAGCACTCAACTCTTTTGTGAGTTACCCAGGCAGAGACCTTACAGTACCCAAAGTTCTGCTGAAGGGAAGCCCAGTGTCTCATTCAGCTGTGCTGCTGTGGTAAGTCAGTACAAGCTTAGACATTAATTCATGCTTTGGAAAGGAAAACAGTTCCACTGAAGCTGGTTTATACTCAGGTATCATTTTTAGTTCACAGTTTTAGCAGACTCAGGAAGAGTTTCTGGGCGGTTCAAGTAGCTACTTTGAGAATAAAATCAAAACAGGACACTGCCATGCTCAAGTTGTTTCTACACTTAGCTTTAGGCTGACAAGTGATGATTTGAACTAGCTCCCTTCTCCGATATGGATAAGGAGGTCCTCCAGGTAAGCCCTAAACTCCTGTTACATTTTATTTTTCAGCTTTTCTGGCTAAGTCTTCCTTGCATGGAAGTTTGTTCCACACATGAGAAGTGGAACAGGTCCTTAGGGGGAGCAAAGCAAGAGGCCTGGATTACACAACCTCTTTCCTGCTTCAGTCTGCGGGCAACAAGACTAACAGTGATAGAACATCACCATGATGAACCCAGTGCATTCCTCCTCGGAAGCCAAAGGGTGAGAGGAGGTCAGGCTGTGATGGTGGCTCAGGAGATGCTCCTACCCAGTCCAAGCAAGAAGCAGCAAGTACAGATGTCAGTGTAAAGCTCCTAAGGCTGACACTACCTCCTGAGCAAGCTCCAGCTCAGGAGCCACCACTAAAAGGTAATCCAGCTTCAAAGCAATCCAACTGCAGTTATTTTTATAACAGAAATGATAAATCGTTTCAGAATGTCCATGATTCCCTTTCTCTCCAGCAATCTCTCTGTGCATGGCAGCTCCTGGGCTCTTCCAAAGAAAGACAAGAGGTCTGGTTTCTGAAACCACCCCCTGTCCAGAACAAGAGCTCAACCCTGTGCCAGTGGAGTCCTGCCCGTCGTTGCTTAGACAGGAAGGGAAATTTCACTGGCTCTCCACACCCCTGCAAAGCAGGATAGCATAATGTACCACAGAGAGCACCTTCTTTCCATGCTTCCTTCACTCAGAAATCTGGGACAGTTAGGACCAAATATTGACATCACTGCTGTGTAAGCAAGTCGATACCTTCCTAGACATGTGCTGTAACTCTTTACTCAAAGGAAGAGAGATTTCTCTTTTCCCCTCACACAGTTCAACTTCTAAGAGAAGCAAAAGCAGTACCTGAGGGAAGCTGCATGGTTTTCCCATAGCTTGCAGCTGAGGACATGGCTTGACCCAGGGCCTGGTTAGAGCCCAGTGGCTGCTGAGTGCTGGAGGATTTGCCTGACAGAGGAGCTTTCTGCTTGGATTTAGATTCTTTAGAAGACTTAGTCCAGACCAGGCTCTCCCCTACTTGCAGGGCAGCTCCTATCTTCTGGGCAACCTCTACCATCTCAAGAAGCAAAGAGAGAAAACCACTGTAAACAGGAACACTTCAGACAACAGTAAAATCAACAATGCCATAACCCCCCTAACAAAATGAGAGCTGGCAGAGCCGGCCACTGCCATGGTGCTCGAGGGAAACATCTCCACTAATTCATTCCTTTAATTAAGAGGGAATCTTGTCTTGCTGTGTACTGACTGAAGCACTGGGCTTCAAAGAGCAGGAATGAAGCAAGCAGCTCTCAGCAGGCACCTGCTCTGCTTGGAAATATCATAAGCAGAATTTCTTCCTACGAACTCGACTCCAAAGTCAAATTTCCTCCTCAGCTGTTGCCAGCCTTGGTGTGGCTGCTCAGTTCCTGCTGACAACTGTCGGACACATACCTCAGGGTCAAAGTCAAGAGTACTGCTCTCCTTCAAGGCATTGACCTTCTTCTCCATCTCCTGGTACTGACAGAGGGCTCCCTTCCTGTCACCCTGGTTATACAGCAGGACAGCGTAGTTCAGGTTCACCAGGGGGTTGCACCTGCAGCAGACACACAGGATCCATCACATTCCCTGCAGCAACACTTATCCAGACCTGTGCCCAAGCAGCAAAGCTGGAGACACCATCCTGCCTGGCACAGACAAGCTACAGGCACTGTGACTCCGAAGCAGATGAGGGGCTGCACAGCCAGAGTTCTTTGGGAATGTGAGAGTCCCATGTACTTCGCAAGAGACCCAGCACTTGGGCTCAGCAAAGTATCCGTGTCCCTGGCAATACAAATGATCCTGTGGGTTGCCTCACCCCTGCAAGGCTCTTCCCTGCAATAGCCAGTTCTTTGCACGTGGGACCATCTTGGAACTGCCTTCAGTCAGTGCCTGGTCGGTCCTGGCACAGGTATAGCAGTGAGCGGGCTTCACTGTGAAAGCTGAGCTCTGCTCTGACTTAGCTCAGGTTCTCCCAGCTTGTAGGAGAGCAGCTTGTCACGGGACAAGGCAGTGGAACAGGCTCAGGCTTATTGACTGTATTTTACAACCCAACATGCTATAGAACATGATGTTCACATTTTATTTTCCTCACCTCTTCCCTCATTCACTCAGTACAAGCACACATAACTGTATAGACTGTTACAGAGGAACAGGAGATGACACCCATTAGAGAAGGACTTGAAAAGGAGACCAGTGCCCCAAATAACACAGTTACCTGTGCAGTCTTGCCTCCCTTCTTGATGCAGAAAAGCACATGAAGAGGGGAGACTGAGATGAGCTCTTAGGCAGAAGTTCTTCCCTGGGAGGGTGCTGAGGCACTGGCACAGGGTGCCCAGAGAAGCTGTGGCTGCCCCATCCCTGGCAGTGTTCAAGGCCAGGCTGGACACTGGCGCTTGGAGCAAGCTGCTCTAGTGGAAGGTGTCCCTGCCCGTGGCAGGAGTTGGAACTGGAGGAGCTTCAAGGTCTTTTCCAACCCAAACCAGGCTGGGATTCTATGATGATTTCAAAAATTACTCCATGTGTTCTTGTTTTCTACAGTATCCATTTTCTTCACATTAATCCCAAACAGCAACTTCTCTTCTGGCATAGCCAGAAGTGAGCAAACTAAACCGGAGGGAAGAGTGAGCTGACTCCATGCTCTGTACCTCCATATCTGATTGATACCTGAAGCTCTTGGAGAGCTGATCCTTGCCTGAGAAGCCACACTCAGCAAACTGCTCTGACCTTCATCAGCCCGAATCTCACCCTTATTTTGGACTGCATGTGTATTATCTGACACAGAAATGAAATGCAAGAACCCGTGTGTCCGCACATAGGCCAGTGACAGATGCTTTGTAGTTTGCTCAAGTAATGTGAGCAAGGGACTGGTGCCCTCTCCTGGAGCTTGGCAGGGATAACTGGAGCCATCCAAGGACTCCAGCACCTGCACTCGATGCCGAGCCAGAGAGAGCATCCTTTGTGAGGAGCATGGAAGGGAAGGCTTCTGCTAACACTGTTTGATAAATAGGAGTGACATCTGCAGACCAGGACTATCTATCCTCAGTACATTATGTGACGGTGCTACAAGAAAGAAGACTTTTAGGAGAAATCTGAGAGCGTCTATAACCATTGGTATTCCTTTAACTGGAACTGGAATGCTGATCCTGCACCCCACAAAATCCCTCCTCATTGTCTTTGCCAAAGCAAAGGAAGTAGTGCATGAACTATGCATGAAATAACCTAAACCCCATCTCTTCGCCATCACCCTCAAAAAAGCCAAGCTACAAGAAACCAAACTCACACAGCAAAACCCTGCAGAGAGCAGACACATCTGGGAAAAGCTGGTTTCAAATTCATTGACGCTCATGAAGCTAATTCACCATCAAGAGCTGAGAAGCAACCTGACAGTTAGAAAAAAGCCAGTAGCTAAAGAACGCCAGAAAGAAGGAGAGTTGTGAGCTAGAGCTTATAGTACTAAGAAACACCTTTTTGAAAGGTTTTTCCAAGATGCTTTCCACTGCAGACCGCATGGTACCCATGGCACCCAGGCCAATGTCAACCAAGTACTTTTGGCAATGGAAACAAACACTGCTGTCTTCCTCCCAGCCAAGCAGAGCTTCATATGCCAGCAAAGAAAGCCTGTGGGGACAGGGATTCAGCCACACAATAACAGTCTGAGCAGTCTCTAAGGTCCTGCACTGCCTTTCTGGGCCTGGAAGGCTGCGCAGGAAATCCAGAAGTCAACTGAACTTAGTGCTGTTGGTAGGAACAACTGATGCATCATTGCAAACGTTCTCCCACAGCAATACATATACAAACCCTTGAGCACAGTTTGCCCAGGTTTGGTTCCAAGGAGGAGGCTGCACAGACCTACCCATGTTTGAAACAGATTTAAACCTGCTTTGTAGTTCTTTTGATGCATAAGTATGAAGAACCCCAGCGCCAGATGCACGCAGCATGTTCAAGCCAGGTAATTCCCAGTAAATGTCTGAAAGCGTTTACAGCACCTCATCACAAGAAGTGCCCTGCAGTGGGTTTTGAAACCTGCTGCCTTTTACAATGGGCTTAGGAGCTTCCAGAATTTCCCAAACTGAGCCTGGCCAGGGCACCCACGTTAGAGAACAGAGGAAAAGGGACCAGCATCTTCTCATGCCACCTTGTGGTGGCCACTGCAGGTGGAGAGTGCTTCTGCCACTGCCTTGTGGCCAGCATACAGACTCCTGGCTCAGAAGCATGCTGGTGGCTCTGAGTATGCAAATACTTCCAGTAAACTGGGGAGAGAGACAAAATTTGAGAGAAATTTGGATTTCTGTCTTAAATTCTGAAACGCTCTGAGGTTCAGCTTTACATTTCTGAAGCCAAGAGCTCTGGTTTTAAGAGCTGGACTGCAAACACAGAGATGGGTCACAAAATGGAGCTGCTGCTCCTATTCTGTGCTTTGCATGAACTTCTTGCCCACATTCTCCAAGATAAAAATCTTCCCTCTGCCTGATTCAGAACAGGCATCCCACTGCTCCGCACCATGCTCAGACTTTGGGTTACAAAATATTTGGGAATGGCTGGTTTTCTTCTATTGAATCTGCTTCACTGTGTACAAGTATTCACTGAAAGTAGGGCTGGAATCCAAAGTCATCGCCACTGACTCACTGACAAAACAGCAAAATAGAAACCAGCTCTGGGTTGGTCTGAAATAAAATTTCCCCTTCAATTTTTCAGAGCTTACTTGAAATTTAGGGTTGTTTTCTTCTTTTTTTAAAAAAGTGTGTTTAAAACTGTCACTTGAAGCACTGTGGGAATTAAAATGTTTCCTCACTGCAAACCTTTTAGGGTCAAAGCAGACCAAGAGACAGAGCATGCAAAGGAAATCAGGTTCAGGGAGGTGAAGCAATGCACTCAAATACTGACAGCCACCAGCAGGACTTACTTGTCCAGTGCCACAGCTTGCTCATAGGAACGCTTTGCATTCTCGAGGTCTTCAAGGTTTGTCAAAGCAACTGTAAAACAAAACGTACACACACAAGTTGACGCTTCATAAGGACTTCATTGCCATCCGTGTGCTGGGCTGCACCCCCAGAGCGTGAGCTGCAGCTCAGGGAGGGATCCTTCCCCTTTGCTGGGCTCTGGGGAGAGCCCCCCTGCAGTCCTGATCCAGCTCTGGGGCAGCAGCGCAAGAGGGACGTGGAGCTGCTGGAGCGAGTCCAGAGGAGGCCATGGAGATGCTGTGAGGGCTGGAGCAGCTCTGCTC
>WYDI02028172.1:25893-45305 GCA_009867235.2 Psittacus erithacus | reverse complement strand
GGAGAGCCGGGGAGGGCCCTTCCTCCGGGAGGAAGAGACAATGTCCAGGGCCGGGCGCCTGCTGGAGAGCCGCGAGAATGCACGGCCGGAGACACGGAACGGCGCGGCACGGATCGGTACGCGCGGCAGGGCCGCACGCACGGGCATCCTCCGCTACGCACAAGCCCGCGGGGGTGCAGCCGACCCGCTGCACGCCTGGCCCCGGCAACGCGGGTACCGGACGGCGGGTATCAGCTCCCCGGGAGTCCCCGGCCCCGGCTCGGTGGGTACCGCGGAGCCCGAGTCCCGCCGCCGCTGAATCCTTTTGTCTCAGCCGGTTTTCCCGTGCACGGTGGGAGCGGAGGAGGACTCTACCCCACCTGAACGGGGGAGCTTGGCTAATAGGGGACGTGGCTGTGCCTCGGGCATCGTGCCCCGGATCCCGGGAGGGATTTGGATGTCCCAGCCCTGGACAAGCAGCCGTGGGGTCCCCGTGTACCCCAGGACGGTACCGGCTCCCAAGCAGGACCCCGAAAGCAACGGGTCAGTGACCTCCAACAGGCTGGGGATCCCACCATGGGGGCCAGCATCTTGATGTGCAGGAGCATGTTGGTGTGCAGCAGCATCTCAATAGGCACCAGCATCACCAGCATGATGGTACCCTGGTGTCCCCCTCCCCAGCCCATCTCATCTCTTGTTGTTCAATCTTATGAAGGAGATTTTTAGGGAATAAAGCAAGTGTAAGGGACGGAGCGGTGGAGCCTACAGCAGAGCCTGTGCCAGAGCTGGTGCCAGAGCTGCGATGGGAACTGCCACATTGGTGTTTATGGCTTGTTAGTGCGGGTGTCCAATTATGATGTTATCTGCTCCTATTAACCACTTCCCTGCCAGGGAAAGTGTGCAAGGGAGGAGGGGCTGCTCAGGAAGATCCGAAGCCAGAGCTGAACATGGGGATCGCTCACTATTGTGTTTCCATGTTTCCATCTCCTCCAGGCTGCTCTATGCAGCCAGAGGCTGAAGGGCGAGAGCAGAGCCCAGGGATCTCCCGCAGGAAGCCCCAGTGCGGGGCCTGCTCTGTGCTCACTTCCAGCTCAATGGCTGCTGCTCCTCCCTGGAGCTAAAATAAAATCCTGACCATTTAAGGTGAACAGGAGACTTGTGGACCTCGGTGGAGCAGGCTTTTAACCCCTTCCTGTTGCTGGGCTTTGTTTCCTCTTCGAGCTCCCTTTGGCTTCGAGCTAAATGGACCAAAAGCCATTTAGGAGAGCGCATCCCCCTGGGAGCAAGGCTAGGACATGGACCGGCCGGGGTGTGAGCCTGAAGCACAGCCACTATCCTGTGCTGCCTCACCATGTGGACACTCTTATTTTATACTAAGTGCCTTTGTGGGAGTTAAGTTAATCCACTTTGGAAATGGATTAACCTAAATTTCACATCGGGGAAACTTAGTGCTGAGCATCCTCATCCACACGGGATGCGAGGCAGGAACCACATTGGGCAGTTGCTGTGAGGCAGGAGCTGGTCCCAGTGCCCGGAGGGGTCCTGACCCTTTTGGGGGTTCACCACTGCTATAAGTAGGGTCACAAGCCCCACAGAAACATGATTGTTGGTGTCTGGGCTCAGGGTCATGAGGGTGGCAGAGGCAGAGATGGGGCTCACCAGTGGGAGCCTCCAGGAGCAGCCAGGGAGCACTGGGAATGCTGCACATGGAGCTCCCTTCTAGAGGGTGCTTTTCAGATTCAAATTATCAAGGGGGAAATAGCTGGTAATTGAATATAGAAATGGAAACAATCATTTATCCCGGTGTCAGGAACAGGGGTAAGTGCCTTACGAGGTCACACATTAAAAATCCCATGCCACAATAATATACAACACACATCAAATATATTACAAGTCACTTCCTCTCCTCTCTCCTCAAGTATTCATCACTTATCATCCCTGCAAATCCCTTCATTCAGACTCAGACTTGCCCATACAGAAATCTGGGGCTCCCTGTCAGACTCTGTTCTTATCGGATGCCACTGGAGCAGCAGGTCCAGGATGAGCCGTGCCCGGGCTGAGCAGCCCTGGCACTGTGCAGCCTGCCTGTACCAGGCAGTGCTGGTCCAAGGGCACTGCTTACGCTGCCCTGACCTCATATGCTGTCATTTCCTAAGGCAAGGCTCCGCAAGAATACCAGGGCTGCTGTCAAAGCCAGGAGTAAACGACATTTAAGGCACTGCAGGAGCTTAATTGAATAGTGGTGCTGTTGCTCAGTGTGGGCACAGGGATCTAGTGGTGAAAGCATGGGATTGCAGGACGGCAGGATCTGGCCATCACGCCACAGGAGTCACTGACTCATGGGCGACCTTGTGCAAGTCACTTGATGTTCTTGTGCCTCTGGAAAGTAGGTTAAATAACAAATGGGAGCTCCTGCATTGGGTCCTCTGTGACCATCAAACCCCACTGGGTAATGAGCAGTAAAATGCAAATCTCTCAGGGGCAAAGCAAAGAGTGAAAGATGGGCGAGAGGGACAGTGCCAAAGGAGGGCCCTGCTTGTGTAGCACGAGGGGGATAAGCAGCTTTTATCGCCATATTTTAACTCATCTGCAGAGTCAGGGACAAAAAGGAGAGTGAAGATTTGGGGAACTTCATCACAGCACAGGTTTGTGGCAGGCTGAGGGCTCTATTCCTGCTTCATCTTGGACGCTCCTTCTGTACAAGTAGTTGTTGTCAGCACCTGGCATAGGCACAAATAAAAGGGCTTTTTCCCCCAGGAGCCAAGCCCACGAGATGGAGAGGAAATACAGCTCCATACTCCACAGGGAGCACCAGCCACTGTGAAGTGGAAGAGCAGGAAAGAAGTTTCTGTGAATGGAATTTGCCTTCCTCTGGGGTGCAGGGAACGGGTGTTTGAAGGGACAGGTCAAATATCCCCTAACGTTCCTTGCCAAAGCCTGAACCTGCAGCATCAGCAGGAATGTCTGCGTGGCTCTATACCATGGCAACCTTCACACTTCCTCTCTCCACACCTAACCCAAAATCGAGTCAACATCAACAGAACCACCACTAACCCCATTTTAGCCATTCCTGAGTCACACCACACGTGACAGAATCCATCTTTGTGAGGAAAACAGACTTCTGGGCACTACACAGGCTCCCTCTGCACAGCCAGGGCTCACCATGTGGGTCTGGGGGGTGTGAGGCTGGGTGAGGTGTGAGCCTCCCTGCGCAGACTGAACAGCAGTGGAAACAAAAGCGAGCGCAGGAGTCAAGGTTAAGAAGCTGAACCACAGCTTCATCGTCTGTAATAACGGAAATCATTAATACCAGCTCGCTCTCAGCGCAGCTCCATCCACGCTCTCGAGGAGCTTTATTAGCGAGCGAGACCTCAGGAGTCTCTCTAAGGTATCCTGCCCTTTTTAAAGGGAGAAGGCAATTAAGAAACAGCCATTTGTGTGACTTGATCAAAGCCAACACACAGCACGTCAGCATCCGAGCTTGGGATGCGACACGAAACCTCCCCCTGCAAAGCTTGCCACAAGTATAGGACAAATTTAACTGGATCCATGAGACTATTCCATGGATTCCACCCTGAGGTCCTTCCTCTTTCCCCTGGGAATATGTCCCAGCCCCAGTTTACAGGGCCTGAACCAAACCTTTGTTCATAGTTCTGCTGGGAAGAGCTGCCTCTGATGCTGTTACTGCCCAGGGCACAGGCAGCATCTCCCCTTCCCAAGTAGGGGAGTTCCTGGAAGAAACGATGAATTAAAGACAGATACTGTGGTTTCTGGCCCTGCTTGTTCAGTGCTCCCAGAAACAGGCTCAAGCAGCTCAGCTTTAGCAGGCTACCACTGCAGAACGTGCTCTGGGGGTAGGTGTGTGTGTTGGAGGGCAATTAGTCCTAATCACCATGTATGGATCAGTCACATCACAGAAGGGCTTTGCTGCTCACATGACAACTGTAGCCCCACCAACAGCCAGAAAACTTCTCCAGGACCTTGGTAACTGCACAACATCACAGGGCAGTGAATGGATAGTGGGAAAGGCACCAGCTTCTCTCCACCAGTGCACCAGTGCACAGTGACCTGACCAGTCACACACAGGAACTAAATACACCCGAGCAGCTCAGGAGGATGAACTTGCCTCACACCACTGGAATCGGGCAATGCCACCTCCTTTCTTACAGAAAATAACAGGATTTCCCTCAAAACTGCCAGGAGCCAGGGCCTTGCACCACATCTCATCTGAAGATGAAAACTCAGTGGCAGGATTTATCCCAGCCCACCCAAGCTAAGGTCTCAAGGTGCTTGCTGGCATCAAACAAGCCCAGAGCTCCCCCATCCCACAGATAACACTGGGTTACACCATAGTGAGACCGAGAAGTAGAAGGTTTTCCTAGGTGGGAAGACCAGAGTTACTGCCCCTACCACCAATGAGTTGACCTTCACTGAAAGCAAAGCATTCACATGCATTTGAAGCATGTCTATATGTGTCAGCATCTGACCGCCTGCATCGCGTGAGCACGGCCAAGGATGGAGGCTTTGCTGAACTACCTCTGCTACCAGCGACAGCTGGACCTGCCTCTGGCTCTGCCTGCACAAAGTCTGTGTTCAGAGCAGGATTTCAATGCCTCCTGCCAGCAGAAGCTCACCCCCACTAGAGGGCTTTGCTGATGCAGCTCCGTGAGCAGCCTCATCGTAGGGATTGAATCCGTATTTCAAACCACTACGGTCGCCTGCGTGTGTGAGCAAGGTTCCCTTTTCTACCGTGTGTAAGGGTGCATTCAGGGAACTTCCCCAGTGCTCCAAAATGTCTTAAAAAATAACAGCAGGAAACAAATATCTTCCCAAGCCAAGGAAAGGCCTCTTGGATGAGAGTTGTCTTGTCAAGTTGATTTAGAGGTATTTATTCCTGGAGGTGTTTAACACCCTCTTTAATGGACTGGGAAGTATCTTCTCATCCTCATGTGATGTAAATGCATCATCCCACTTCCTTCTAAATACTGACTGCGTGCTTCTGCCTTCACTGCACCTCTATGAACACACAGAGTCTTTCTTCAGGACCCCTTCACTCAGCACTCAACTAAAGCCAGGTCCTAGACAGCACCCAGCAGCTTCCAGCTCTGCCAGATTTGGTTCTGTCTCTGGACTATGTGAAATGAGATGTCTGCCATTCTCATTAGTGAACTTACAGATTGAAAACTAAATCCTTGTGTGCCCTCCTGCAGCTGCTTGCCCCACTCCCTGCCTCTGCTGCAGCCTTGGTGCCAGTCCTGCACGCGGGGATTAGCCTGGAGATGGATCTGAAGCAGGAGGAAGCAAGAGAGCTGCTGGAGAAGATGCACCTCAGCTGTCCTGGTAATGCCAGAACCTTCTGAAACACTGGAGTGAGCAAGCACAGCAACAGGGCACCAGGGAGAAAGGAGAGTAGAAGGTGGAGGCTTTAACACTGCAAACCACAAGGCTCCATGAGCTCCGAAATCCTGCAGAGGAACCTCAGTCCTTACCACTGGACTCCTGGTACATCTGAGGAATCTGAACCCCCGTGTGGCCCCTTTCAGGGTCATTCTGCTGTCTGTGCTAAAACACTGCTTGAAATCGTGTTCTGAAAACCACTTCCCACACCCCAGGTTTACAGGTAAGTGCGGATGGACGGAGGTGTGATGATGCAGGACATGGCTCCATCCTCTCAAACACTACTCGGAGGAGCAAAGCCATAGCAACCAGAAAACTGCTCGTGCTATTTCCCACCCACGAGCAGCTCCTGCCATCCACTGATTGCATGACCTTCTGTCAGCAGTCTTTGAAGCAATCTTTGACAATGTTTCTGTATCATTTGAACCTGGTTTCTCACCCTGGCCTGTGTCTGCCAAGGCAGCAGCAACATCTCAGAGCAGAGGGACAACCTGGCCTTTCAGCGCTGGGATTTGTTCTCGTACAACCCTCGTATGCCACCAGTGGAAATCCTGCCCAAGAACGTGGCATGAAAAATAATTGCAAGGCTGAGTCTGCGTAAGACAGAAAAGGTTGCCTGGAAAATGAGTGCAATAAACTCAAATAACCAATCACTTACAAATGCTAATATTTAGTGTTTGAAAATGAGGAGGAAGGACCATTACAGATAAATATCAAATATCTTCTTTTCAATCCTTTGCTGCTGGACTGGGAAGGTTGGAAGTCCCGAGATGCTTCAGTGCCTCAGAGGATACCCTGAAATGCGCCTGTTTCAGTGCTCTGTGGAAAGGGTCTGGGTCTGATTTTATTCCCACAGGTGAGAACTGGTGTCCAATGGGAGTGAAGGCCAACTGACCCCAGAAGCTCCTGCACATTGTAGTGAACCCAATTTAAGCAACATGGGTCACAGCTGGTTTCCATCATGCTAGAATAAATGTACCAACTCCAAGAACTATATTGCAATATATTCTGCAGGAACTCTTCATTCTGGGAGCAGCCATGTAAAGAGCTCCTCTTCCGACTGCTTTTTGTCCCTGAGCAGAGACAAAATGCTTTCCCTAAGGTTCTTTAGGCTGTGCTTCCTCCTGGAGACACTGCTGCCCTGGTACTAATGCACCAAGCAGCGCTAATATGTTACAGTAACACGCACATGGCTTTTTCCCTGAATAATGAAGTTAAAAGGCCAATTTGGCATAAATTCATTCATTGTTACCCCTTCCGGTGCTGCCACGCACAAATATTTGCTTTTGGCAAAAGCCAAGTTGAGCACAAGTCTGTAGCTTGAATTATTTCTATTATCACTCTCAAAGGCTGGTGAGTGGAAGGCAGCTGAGGGGACATGGCAGCAAGGCTGAGCGGGAGGGCAACCAGCAGCAGTTTGGAAGCATTGATCTATGAGTGTGTATTTGGATGGTGCAAACTTGAAAAGCTCCAAACTTCTCCAGCATCCTCTCCAGCCT
This sequence comes from Psittacus erithacus, assembly GCA_009867235.2. Classification (NCBI taxonomy): domain Eukaryota; kingdom Metazoa; phylum Chordata; class Aves; order Psittaciformes; family Psittacidae; genus Psittacus; species Psittacus erithacus. The sequence continues at coordinate 38,430 of WYDI02028172.1, read as the reverse complement.
GTTGGTCCCTCCTGGGCTGCAGGAAAGCTTTAATGCTCCAGAAGTGCAAGCAGTAAGACTCATCTTTTGTGTTATTCTGCTCTCAGGAACCAGTTTTAGGAACACACTGAGAAGCAAATTTTACTTCTTCCACATAGCTTTCCCTCGGCTGGTACAGCTTGAAAAGCTTAGAAAGCTGCCCCACAGCACACCAGTGAGAGCTCAGGCAAAGAAACACTGTAGAGGCCAGCAGTAACATCAAGAGCTTGATTTATGATCTAAACCAACAACTGCTGGTTGCCTCAGCTGGTCCCTTTTCTGTTCCCATATGACACATGCTTCTGTCCTGATCTCCGCCAGCTCCAGGACTATCTATATTAGCAGGATGCTCTATTTACCTACCCAGTGACAAACTGCTGAACCAAAACTTGCGGTTAAGACTCAAAGCTCCAAAATACCAACCAAGGTTCTCCAAACCAGCATCCCCAAGCAGGCAGCTTCAAAACTCGAGGTTCACTACTAAAGCCTTCCAGCCTCCAGGGGGGGTTATGGAGGAATCAAGATCAAAAAGCAAGTCCAGTTTTCTACCTCTGGCCCTTTTCAGCCCAGCCCAGCTCAGTCCCTGGAGCTGTCCATAGTTCTACCACCCAACCCAGCCCAAGTACAAACCCTGGCCCAGCGCAGCCTTTCTCTTTCAAAAGCTATAACAGAACCTATTGCAAATGAAACTTTGAGCCCACTCAAGTGTCCAACATGAGCAAAGGAAAAAAGCTCCAAAACACACCAGTGCTGCCCATCAGGTGCTATTCTGCCCTCCAGCAGGAAGGTTTCACTGTGGAAGTGATGGAGGAGCTCAATTCTGTCCAGCTCCTGCCACCAACCCACATCTGGCACGTTACACCGCGGCAGTGGATGCTCTAACCAACATCCTTTGAGGGTGCCTCTAGATAAAAGTGCCCACCAGGCACAGCCTTAGCATATTAATGTTAGCATTAACATATTAATGTTAGCATAAAACATTAGTAATGTTTTCCACCACTGCATGATGCAAACTCTTTCACTTCTTGCAACTGGTAGTAAAGTGTGAGATCAGGGTCAGGTTTCAGTGTGCAGGAACAAAAATCCAGCACTGGCTTCCAGTGCAGATTGTGGGGAGCAAGTAAAACAGACTTGTCTTTTTATAGCCTGTTTCCATGGTGCAAAGAGGTTCCCGCAGCTAATCCTGCAGCTGCACAACTCCAGAGCACTGCACAGCCTGGGTACAATCCTGTGGCAGTCTGCCCCATCCGTTCCCAGATCAAATCCAGTGGCTTAACACTGGCATCAAACAACGGAGCCTTCTCCCACTCTGACACCAGAGCGGGGTGGCTGCAGTTGAACTTCCTCAAGCTGCTGATCTGTTTGGAAGAGCACCGGAGCAGCCAAAGCAAGGCCTGGGTTTCAGACCCCAACTGCCAAAGTCCACAGGCAATTCAGAGAAGGCAAAGAAACAGGTTCCTATTTGCCATATTTACTTTTAAAGACAGTTTCTTAGGAGAACCGTACATCTAAAGGCCGAGCAATAACTGCATCAACCCCGCTGCTCCTCTCCACTGCCACAATGAAGTAGCGCTGTTTCTTTCTCAGAGGCACACCTGCCCACCCCACCTCCCCACACCAAAAGAGAGCCCCAAAGCATCCTCCAGAACCCAACATGCTGAGCAGCAGTCACTCCCTCCACCCCTAGCACGGTGACAGCCGCTCTGTACCCGGAGCACAACTCACCTGCTCCTGGGAATTCATCACCCGCAGCTTCATTTGCTTCAGGTAAGTGGAGGTGAGGGGCATGTTGTAGTCGATGATCCCAGAAACCAAAGAGGAGGGTGGTTCACTCTCTGAAGAACAGAGGGAAAACTTTGTTAGATACGGGGCTGTGGAAGCACAAACCTACGTCGTGTTCTCATAACCATTAAACATATGGATTTAGAAGCACTTAAAGTCCTTAGCAAGAGCGGGTGCCCGCTGAGCTGAGGTTCCTCTAAGAACACGACCCCACCAAGAACATAATTACAGAACAGATGTTGGTTTACAAGGAAAAGCTCAAAGCATTGCAGAAGAGATGCACCTCATACAGAACGTGCCATGCTCCCAGACTGGGACATAGCAGAGGAAGAAACCGATGCCTCAGAAGCACTTCCATGCAAATGGGACTGATGAGCAGGAATAGATTTGCAGCTTGCTTTAGCATTGCAGAGTCTGGCCAATTTTGCTGGGATTCCCTCAGGTAGGTGTTAACATTAAGGCAACTTATTAAGTATCTCTATCTGGTGATGAAGATTATTTTTAACACCCTCATTAAAACACAAACTTCATTTTAAAGATCTTTAATTTAAATTGTTCCTGTTGATTCCTCTGGCTGCCTGAGATTGAGCTCCAGAGATCTCTCTGGATTCAGACCGCTCCTGCAGCTCAGTCCCCATAAAGCACTTTCTCAGTGATTTTCCTGAGTTCTCTACGATTTGCCAGCTCTGCCATCAGCACTGTGGGGCCTGAGCTCCCCCCAGGACATAAAGGCTGCTGGAGTTATCTGTGCTAATGCTGAATTTACAGCCTCGTGCCACAGGGCTGCTCAAGAGGAACCCTGTTTCCTGCAGGGATGGCTGCTTGCTAGAGGGGATATTTCTTTGCCCTCAGTGCAATGGATGCAAGTGCAGGGAATTAATCCAGCCTTCCAGAACACTCCAAAGGGATGTGTGATGTCCACAGCTGATGGGGAAGAAGGAATTCCAGGAGCTGAAGGTGAACCAGTGGCAGGAGGTTTCCATTGTTGCCCCTGACTCCCCCTGCCTGGCTTGTGTTTTCGGGGGTCACTGGTTTCACAGGCACCTCTGACACAGCAACCCCTTCACAGATGTTTTACAGCACCTTTGGAAACCCATCAACCCAAACACAATGGGGCTGCTCCTCAGAAATGACGAATATCCAAGGGTCCCAGTGGAACCCAGCAGACCTGAGGACACTTGACACCAAGGGAAATACCAGCTCTATCGTGTCTGATTAAGAAATGAGCTGACCCAAAACCTCCCTGTAACTGACTCAAACATCACATGGGTTTTTGCAGATCTTCTGTATCAAGACACTAACTGGGTCTATGGAAATGCTTTTTTCCCAGGTCCATCAGATTCACCCCTGAGCATCTGAAGCATTCCTGCCTGAGGATGCAGGGGAGGGCAGCCAGAGCTACTCGGGCCAAATATGAAGGGGCAAAGCTTTAGGGAGGTTGTAAACTAACTCCCCCCCTTTCTTTTCTCACGGCTGTATGTCAGTGGCTCCTGTCACACTTTGAGCTACAGATTAACTAAGAGCACTTCTACATCTCTGTATTTACCCAAAATAACCCATTCTTCTACTGTGCCAGGGTGTTATTTTGTGATGGAAAGATGCTGAAGCCCCAGCGCAAGGGGGCCTTGTGGCTGCCTGGGTCTGCAGTGAAAGGGGAACAGCTCCCAGGAACAAAATCTGCCACCTCCCCAGGCTGGCTGGGGCAAGATTTGAGTCTTTAGTTAAGAAAGCACTTGCCAAGAGCAACAATGACAAAGCTGCTGCTTCCTTGAAGCAGAGGTGTGGGTGAGGTGAGCCTTGCAGACCTCTGAGGATGATATGGTGCTCTCCTGCCATCCCCCATGTAATAGTTCATCGCTGCAGAAAGGAATGTGGCTCAGCAGAAGCAGCATCCTCACAGGGAGAAGAAGGGTGAGATAGATGAGTTTTGGTGCTTAGATTCTTCCTGAAACTGTCCTGATGTAAAGCTGGAATAATCCCATTAACAGCCTCAAATTCACTGTGAATTCGTGCAACTGCAACAGATCTGAGCTGAGCCTAAGAAACCAAAACCTTTATTAAACTGGAAAAGAAAGCAAACCCTTGTTTTAATAAGGCCTGGGGGACTCCACGGGAACAATCCTTGTACCCCACGTGTCACAAGAGAGGGCTCCTGCAATCCTTTAGCTCATTTTTCCTCAAGTTATCTGGATCACATGCTGGACACACAGATGGAACAGGCAGAATGGTTTAAAGCAAAATGGGTTCAATCCTAATTCCACACTTGTATAACTCCACTGGAATTAGCCCTAATTTAGTAAGAGTGGAAAGAGATGCCAGTGGAGTCCAGTGATGTTCCAGGTTTCCCATGAGGAAGACAATTTGATTTTATGAATGATGTGGGTGCCCTGCAGGGTTTGATTTCAGATCTGTTTATTTAGGGAGCTTTGCGATCACAAATGAAACATGTTGGCATCTGCTCAATGGACAAGAGAAGTACGAAGAGATGGGAATGACTCAAAGTTTTTCATCTTGCTGAGTTAACCTTTACCTGTATGTGCCTGTGTGTGTGTGCTCACACCCAGGTAATTCTTCTATGACCCCACTGTTTTTTTAGGTGATTTGCTCCTGATAAATTCCTGAATATATATTAGTGAAACCAGAAACTCTTCCCCAGTAAAAGTTACCTTATCTGATCTGCTCTATGCATTTTCACAGGTACTTAGTCACTATTTAGGTACTATTCAGGGCAAAAAGGCACTTCTGTTCTTCTGTTCCTGGTGGGGATCCTTTGTCTTCCTGTTTGATATATTTTTAAGGGAACAGCTAAGGGGGAAAGCTTTACTAAAATAACTTAGGACAGACAGATCTAAGCCCTAATCACGGTTTCCATGGCTGGAAGCACTCTGGGGGGATACCCAGCACCTGGTGCCCCCTGAGGTGCCTCTGAGCCAGGACGGTGCCAAGTCCCTAGAAGAAGAGGGAGACAGGGGGCTGGTGGGTGGGCAGGAGGGAGCCCCTGAAGGAACAATGCCCCTTTTCATCAGCTGCCTCCTGCAAAAGGATCCCAAGCTCTGGGGCTGACAGCTTGGCTAGAGCCAGGCACTTGGTGAAGTGTCCTGGTTTGGCTGACCCAATAGGCGACATCCCTGCCTCATCCCACCGTCCTTCCCAGCCCCGAGCCGGCTGCTGCAGCCGCAGCACTTGGAACGTCACCGTGATGGATGCGGCACAATCAGTGTAAAGGTCACTTTTGCTCCCAGCGAGGCCAAAGGCCAAAACTTCTCCTGACCTAACTGGAAAGAGGGATTGGGTCCTTCACCAGCAGGGTGGGAAGTGCTGCAGGAACGGAGCTTGGGCTAATAAGTGTCACACACCATTATTTGGGAGGGTTTTTAAAACACACAACAAGTGCAGAGCATTTCCGTGAGCGGCTCTGCAGAGCTGGCACAAGTAATCCACTTCAGCAGAACTCGGAGCAGCCCGTGCTCTGCGCCGAGCACCGAACAGCTGCAAAATCGTATTTCAGATTGGAAATTTTCTATTGTTGGGCCCTTTGTTCTGCTCCTCTGCTTGGTGAGAGCTGCCAAGGGAGCCTGGTGGCCTCACCAGTGTAGAACCAGGCTCCCTGCAGCCTGCTTAGGGGTTTTATAAAGAAGCAATTTTGGGTGAAGCTCCCCTGGGCAGTTTGCTGGTTTGCACTTGATCATGAAAACAAGTTTGTAATCCAGCGAAAAATAGGCAAGCGTCAACTTTAAGCACTCTAGAAGAAAACCTGGTCCCATCTCACCCACCATTTATATTACAGCTGCAGATTGGTTCCGTTTACAAAAGCACCATGAGGAGCCAACCACCGCAATGGCCACACTAACTGCTGGGATGCAAAGACTTAATGCAACTTTGATTACCAAAACACTTTCCCAAACACAGGATCATGATGTGCATATCTATTAATTACTGCAAATTAATTCTGTATCAGAAACTTCAGTTATTCAGCTATATTCAGTGTCTTTGATCACACAATTAATAGTTTAAAGGAAAAACTTTAAGTCATGGTTTTGGTTGGGTTTTTTCTCCAAAAACCAGATTGAAGCAATTCTTTCAGCTTGGCTACAAAAATACATGAAAAAATAACCCAGGTCAGGAAAACCATCAGGTTAAGGAGTATCCCACAGATGGGGCAGTGTCCTGACAGCTCTCAGGGCTACTGCACGGGTACAAAACGCTGTGTCAGCTCTGCAGGCAGAATTCATTCACCTTTACCTTTGGGCTCCAGGCCGTTGGAGTTGAAATGCATCCTCTTTTGGCACTCGGTGCAGCTCATCAGGAACCTGGTGACGGCTTCTCTCGGCAGGAACGCGTAGGTCTCTGCGATCTGAGAAGGCAACAGGACAGCTCTGTGTGCTGCACGAGGGAGAACTGTGCCTGGCAGAGGGCACCAGTGACCACGGGCTCCTCCTGCCTCGCCTGCTCAGCCTAGCCAAGGGCAACCACAACCCACAGCAACCTGGGATCCCTGAATCCCTCCCTCCAGAGCAGCTGTTGATGGAGGAACATTCTAGGAGAGCACCGTGTATCAAAGAGGTGCTGACACACACACAAACAGACCTTTGTGACTCCCAACATGGAAAACCCTCCCAGAAACTCCTTCCATTTCCCCTCAGAGCCTGGGAAGAGCAAAACCTTAAATATGTGAGAATCAGCTGAGAAAGGGAGGGCTCAGCTCTGTTTGCATTGTTAATTGCCATCACACCAGTAACCTGAAGAATCCATTAATCTCTAGTAAGGGCAGGTCACTTTTTCCCACAATGACAATCAATTACTGGTAATACTTTGCACTTGTGTGACACAGTTTATCCAGGGAATTGAAAACATTTTTACACACAGTACTGTTAAGCCTCCTGAACCTTCCTGGGATATTTGTATTTTACAGATGAGGAAAAGCTAAGGATAAATATTTAAAACTTGGATGCTTGAAGTTAAACACTAGATCCAGACCTTAGCACCCACAGAAGGTACCTGGCTATCACAGAGTCCTCCTGCTCCAATTAGTCCCTGCCAGCAACAATTTTACAGCACTTCTAAAGATCAAGACCAGGTGATTTGGAGCAGGAATGAGGCAGTTTTAACATGGGTTTCTGTAAGGCCGTAAGACACCATCAAACCATGGAGCCTGACCTGTGCAGCACAAGCTGGGGAACTTCACCCAGGTTGTGCAGCCTGTGGTTTGCCTAAAACATCTTCCAGGAAGACATCTGGTCTTAATTGGAGGCATTAAGAGGTGCGGAGCCCACCTCTTACTTTGGGCTGGTTCCTCCGGTTAATCACCCATCCTGTTTGGTCTAAGTGACTTGTCCCGGCACGGCGGTTCCCCAGGCAGGGGCCGCGACCCCAGCAGGGGTCACAGCACTTACAAGTGGGGTCATAGAGCAGACAGAAATTCAATTGTTCGTGCCAGTCCTCGGGGCTGGAGCGCGGCAGAAGCGGGGCTCGGGACGGGAAGCGCGGCTGCAACCAGACACCTCGCTGGTGACAGGGCCAGGAGGGCAGCCCGGCCCGGCCTGACCCCTCCCCGGGCCGTGGGCTCCGTCCTCCCGCCCGCCTTTGTTAACAGCGACCGAAAATACCCAAATTTCAAGAATGTTTCTACCCCACAGGAAAGGGCGATGCTTGGAACAAACCCACGTTCCTGAAGGAGGGCAGTGGGGCAGAGGGTTTGCTCGGCGACGGCCAAAGGCGCCCCGCCGCTGCGGTGGGAGGAGAGACATCCATCTCCACTGAGCGGCAGCAGAGCCCGAGCTTTCACACGCCTGCTCATGCCAGATGGGTGGAAAGTTCAGGCAGGGACCTTGTCCCAGCCGCTCAAATGGAGGATGCAGCGCGTGGTCCTCATGGGATCCAACTCCCATTTAGCTACAGCCCCGCCGAGCTCTGTTGTGACCCTGGGGATGCCCAGCTCAGCCTTTGCCTCTGTGCCATATTTATCAGTGCACAAACATGAGGGACTCCTACACAAACACTGAAATTAAGGGCCTGAAAATCACTGGTGGCAATGGGGGTATTGTGGTACGGGCAGGGTCCTGCCCCTTCGTGCTGCCCACAGGGCCGAGCCCAGTTTCCTGTCTCCTTTGCTCCAGCAAGCCCAGTCTCTGCTGCAAATGTTCAGCTAATTTTAGCGATCCAGTTGTTATTTCTCAGCTGATTTGATGCTCTGCAGAGCAGACAGCTCCCTTGATGAGTTATCTCCCATCCAAACTCCCTTTCTGACTGCCTCCCTCCGGAGGTCACGGACAAGGGCAAACTCTCCAGTGCCTCTAATCAGAACCGGTGGGGAGAAGAGGAGAGGGAGGGAAGCGCTGGGGGCCCGGCAGCCTCCCGAGCTGACCGCCAGCAGCAGCCTTTGTGCACCGAGCGGCGGCGCGGGGCGTGCTCTGCAGCATTCACCTTCCAGCCCCGGCTGCAAAGGCGCTTCCAGGGAGACGGGGCATGAGCGAGGCCAGCAGCGCAGCCAGCAGCGTCCTGCCAGGTCAGGAGGGGATACACGCTGCTAATGTGATGATCTCAGCTCAAGAGGGAGACGGGAGGGGTGGAGCGTGAAGCTCCCTGGCTGCTGCGAGCAGGCCTGGGAAAACAGACGGATCCAGCCTGCTCCCCCGGGGCTGTGCAGGGCACAGATTAGTCCTCCAGAGACCTGAATTGAAGGAATTAGGGGAAGCTCGGCGTGGTCTGCTGGGGAAACGAGCAGAAAGGCTTTGAATTGTGGTCACGCTGGTGGGACTGCATCTCCCCACAATATAAAAGGGTCACTTGCCCCTGGCCAGGGGGGGATCAGTGTGTTTCCCAACTCTGCCCTGCTGCAGGGCCAGGGGTTGGGATGCAAGGCACAAGCGATGCATCGAGCTCTGGGTTCAGAATGTGGCTCCCTGTGGGCTCCCAACGCACATGGGGGGCTGCAGGCCACTGTGCTGCTGCTCCAGCATGGCCATCACCAGCAGCAGTGGATGTACCGTGGATGGACACAGGGACACAAGCAGGCAGGACAGGCTCCACCCCTGAGCTGGCTCCAGCAGTAGACCAAGCCCTGCATAATCTCCAGCATCATCACAGGGAGCAGGGCAGCCCGCACAGACCTCTCCAGGATGATGTATACACCAGAGACACGAGCTGCCAGCCAGCCACTTCTGTCTCTAAGCGACCTGGTCCTTAGGGCTGTGGGATGCAAGGGAGTAGCTTGGGTTTGGACAGTAAATTCAGCTCTTCATGTAAAAGGAGAGCCCAAACGTTTGCATGGAAAGGCTGTGCAGAGTCAGGAGAAACAGCAAGCTCCCTGGAGAAGCACACTTCAAGCTAAATTATTCCTGACCTAACTAGAGAGGTTTCAGGATGGATAGAGCTGGCTCTCAGCATCCGTGGAGCACCTGACAAGCCTGAGCTCAGTGCCTGCCTCCATTTTGTAACGGAGGAAACCCAGGACAGGCTGGCGAGAGCATCCACCAGCTGGGGGAGAGGGGCGGGCTCCAGCCAGCCCCAGCCCCCCTTGCTGCCTGCTCCTGCCCTTCAAGGCCCAAGCGACACATCTCCCTCTGGCCAAGGGAGACAGGGAGGCAGATGGCACAGAGCAGAGCATGCAGGGAACTGGGCAAACATCTTCTTGCCCATCAGTGACACCAAACGTTTCTCTTTTTTTCCCTCAGACACATACAGTTCTCTTTGTACTATTCACTTGGTCTTTCCCCCTCTCCGAGCCACCGCATTGCTGTGCAGTCGCTGAAGTTGGGTCTCTCAGCTCCCCAGTGCTGCTGCTCTGCCTTTAACAAATCCCCCTGCCTCCCTACACAGGCATCAGGACTGCCCTTCACCTCTGCCTCCTACAAGCAGCTCTGCTGGTACCTTCCCTTGTGGTCTCCATCCCCGTGGATCACCCCTGCTCCCATTCCCTAGTGCCCGGGGCACGTGGGGCAGGACTCTCACCGCTCGGTAGGTTTTCTTCTGCCCAGCATGTTTAGGTGCTTTGCCCGGCTCCGATGAGCTCTCCACATGCATAGAGTAGATGATGTCAAAGAAATCTTCCACCACAGCCACTCGCTTCAGAGAGATGCCCTCAGGCTCCGTCAGTCCATCTGCCCCCTACAACAGCGCAGGCAAGTTGAGTTAGTGTCAGCAGTGGGTGACAGGGGTGACAAGATGGGCCTGGGGCTAACGCGGTCAGAGGGGGCAGCGCCGCGGTGCTGCTGCCTTGGGCACAGGGGATGTGGGGGATGAATTAAACAGTGCTCCAGGGAGGATCCTGCTGTAGCCAGGGCAGTGGAAGCTGCTGCTGTGCTGCTAAAGCTGCCAGTGAAATTGGGCCAGGAACAAAACCAAGGGAAGAGTCCAGAGTGGAGCCAGAAATTGAATTTTCATAATGTGGGGTGATTTTGCTAAGCAGGGAACAGGCAGGGAAGCTCTTTGGACCTGCATATGGTACTAAACCACCCTGGGAAGCCCTTTGACATGGGGCTGCAGTCCCTGCGGACACAGATCAGCTGCTGGCAGGACAAGGCTTCACTGTGATGCCAGGATACGGCCCCTAAAGGAAGGAGACAGCATCTCCCTCCTTCCCTGCACTGACCTTTCCAAGGCACCCTCCCTCTCTCACATACGCAGAGCAGCTGAGCGCTGGCAGCAGCAGCACAGCTCTTTGTGTGTTCGGATGTGCTGGAGAGCAGGAGGCAGTAATTCTGCCACACGGCAGTGGTGACAGACTGATGGGAGTGGGAAGTGTGGGGAGCAGTGCTCCTCCGAGCCGACTGGCACCACCGGTGTCAGCTCCCGCTGGCAGGGTGTGCCGTGGGAAGGGGAGGCAGCCGCTGGTACCCGCAGCTGCTACCGGTGCCCGGCACAAAGCCCCAGCACGGGCAGGGCACTGGGAGGTAGCCAGTGGTGACTGAATGGCAGCAGGCACTGAGGAAGGGCCAGGCTTCGGGAGGTCGCTCAGCTCGCTCCTTGAATTAATGCCGTTGTTGCTCAGACAGCTGTACGCATACCAAAACCTATATATTATATATACATATCCATACAGATATATACACAGACCACATCCCTTTGAGGCCTGCCTTCCTGAGGCATGCATCGATGCCATCCAGCTGGTGCACCCTAGGCTGCTGAGCAGCAACCTGCGCATCTACATGACCTGCAAACTCTCTTTTTCATGTATATTCACACAGCAGGAGTGCAGGCAGAGCCTGGCAGAGGTCTGCATGCAAAAAGAACACCCAGCATCCTAATCTTGGTTTTTGTTGTTACTGGTGGTTGGGCTCCTGGTATCTTATACGGTCTATATGCTGAATAAATGCTGTTCTTAATCAATCATTTAGAGGGACAGCCTTCTCCTAGAGACTACCCAACATCTTCCTGCAAAGTACTGCCTATTAAAGCTGGCTCCTCACCCCAGGTTGGGCATAGACACTGTGCTGGGCACAGACTGCAGTGGGCTGGGTCGGTCCAGCGCAAACCACCTCAGCCTTCCTGGGGGAGTCCTGAGCCCTGCATGAAGGTGGCTATAACAAAGAGAATACAGAGAGCGAACACAAGGGGCAGGGTGGCAGCTCGGCCGTGGTGGGGGTCGGGAAACTTGGCCCGCGGGAGTGTCTATGAGGAATATAGACCTAATTCCTTCTGTCACCGTTCAGGGAGTTTCACTTCAATCGAGGGCACGGGTATTCCCCTGCCAAGGAGGAGCGGGCATTAGGAGGCTTCCCACTGACCAATAATCCTCAGAGCAGGGTTGAAATGAGGATAATTACAGAAACAGGACAAAGGAAAATGAATGCATTGGGAAAAAAGCACAGTCAGGCACAAGCAGCAGAGCCCTCAAAATTAAGGTTGCTACCAACCCTGTATGCAAACTGCTATTTCCAGAGCCATCCCAGCCAGCTAATACCCTCCTCCCTGCACCGCCGGTGGTTCCCTGCTCCCTCCTCAGTTTCAAAGCAAATGCAGTTAAGGTTTGGGCATCACCACAGCCGTTCTGCTCATCCTTCATGCAGCCTTCCTCTCCATCCTGGCCGGATGCCGGAGCTGTCTCCTCGACATCCCTCCCCTGCCTCCTCGTGTCTCTCCATCCCCCCTCAGCCTTGTGACTCCTCTCTCTGTGATGATTATTTAGCCCTGGGAAGCAGGTGAGATGCAAGCGGGATAGAAAGGGCTGAATCAAGCCAGTGCTTCCAGGATTACAAGGTTTCTATCTGGCAATATAACCCAGTGTTGACCTAGGACGTAAGGGTACACAGGCGCTACACACTAGCTCTGAGAGGAGCCCACACCCCCCTGGTTCCTCCTTCCACACCCAGCACTGCTCATGAGTATTCAAGGCATGAGTCAGAGCCCACAATATCTCAGAACGGCTTAAAACCCCCTTAGGTTTAAAAAGCAATAAAAATTCAGTTGGGAAGGATGGGAATAAGGGATGCTTTTACCTCCTACTGGTGTTGGGGCTCTATTGGAAGTCACCTGCCCCCAAAATGAGTAGAAGATTTCAGGAGCGAAGCTCAGCCTCAACAGAAGCGCTTGTAACCAGGCAGCATTTCAGGTGCTGAGGGGAGGAATTCCCTTTGCCACCTTACAGACATCCTCCTTTTCCCGATGTTTGCCCAGTATTAGTCTGTCTCTCCCCCTTCCCAGTCTCCCCTTTTCCACCCCTGCATACCCCATCCCACAGGGATGGATGTACCTCACCCCCTTTCTCCCACCTACTGCCCACCCTCCCGCACTGTGAGC
>WYDI02028172.1:0-16732 GCA_009867235.2 Psittacus erithacus | reverse complement strand
GGGGCTTGGAGCAAGCTGCTCTAGTGGAAGGTGTCCCTGCTCATGGCAGGGGTTGGAGCTGGAGGAGCTTTAAGGTCTCTTCCAAAACAAACCAGTCTGGGATTCTATGATAGTTCAATCCAGGACTCTCTGTGTAAGGGCTTTGCCTAATCGGGCCAATTAACACTTAAAATAAATGATTAAATAAATATAGAAGCTTAAATTCATTGGTATCATTCAACAGGAATTTGTTCAAATGGAGCTTACCAGAAATAATCAACTAAGCTATGCAGTCTAGGAGAGTATTTGCACTTGGATTTAGTGGGGTAAAAAACCCCAGTATCAGTTTAAGATCCTTCTCTAGTTTTTAAATACTGTTGCTATTTCATCTTTGCTGTCAAAGATTTGCACCTGCTTGCAGCTTTTACCATCTACAGGTTTAATAAGTCAGACATGAAAGTACTGACTCGTATTAAACTCTGGATGAACTCCAATAAATCTCTTCGTATCCATTTCTATTCGGACAGTGACATCTCACCCTTCTGAGTAGGCTTTTCCTAATACATGAGAAAATGTCCTCAGTTTACTCTGGGAATGCCATAGGTACAGTATCAAGAGCCTGAGTGAAGCCAAGGTACAGGAGAGAGCTCTCATTTCTCCCTGACCCAAAGCCTGATATCCTGTGATTGATGAAAATTGAGTTGCTTGACATGATTTGCTCTTAATAAATCCATGCTAGCTCCTGGCTATTACCCTGCTATCTCCCAGGAAGTGGTTGCAAATAGATTACTTGCTTATTTGTTCCAGTCTTTTTCTGGGAATTGAAATTATTCCAACTGATCTGCAATTCCTTGAATTTCATTAGGCCCAGCTGCCTCAAAAACATGGGACTCATCTAAGAAGTCTCATTTCTGTTCATGTTTTTACTCTAGCCTGCATTCCCATCACATCATGCTCGTGTTAATTGTGTTACCCCACTGATCACAGTTAACCTTTTCAATAGACTGAAGAAAAAGCATTAAACATTTAAGGGAGACTTCTTAAATGTGTGTGAAGATCCTTCACAGTGTCATCTGTTATTAACTTCCTTCCAAAATGAGCAGGGAACAAATTCTTTCCTTCATCCTCCTTCTCCTCCTCTAGGTACTTACTGTGTCTCCTTAGTGTCCTTTATGTTCTTTGAGAAGAGCATCTCTTTTTGTGCCTTGGCCTTCCAGTTTTGTTCCTACATACATTTCTATTTGCCCTTTATAACTTGACCTAGTTTCCACCCTTCTGAGCAATCTTCCTGCAGTTTAAGCTCATTAGAGAGCTCCTGATCTAACCATGGTTGGTCTCTTATTACAGTTTCTCTCTTCTCTGGATTGTGGTCCTATCTGCTACACTTGAGCCTCAAAGCACATTCAGGACACCATAAACCAGAAGGCAATACCTCCTTGCTCTTTTCTTTTGCCTGCTCTTCCTGAGTAAGTTTTTCCTTTCTAAACCAGCATTTTGCTCAAAGCTCCTGGTGTGCCATTTAAATTGCAGGTTTGATTTTGCATTAATGCTTGCATTATACTAAAATGTACCCCCATTCATTCCCTATGTTTTAAGCCTCTGTACACAAAAAGCTATATATTCATCAGACAACTACTTTCTTTTATGTCCCTCCTAAAATCCAAGTGGTATCATCTCCGTTTTACAACTTGCCTCTCGGATTTTCGGCCCCTGTAGGGTTTTTATTAACCCGGAACAAAACCTTCCCACAAGCTAGCAGGACTTGAAGCACAATAACTCTGTCACTATCTTTCATTTCATTTTCCAAGAGGTCATCATGAATCTGCCTCTCCTCACACAGCAGTCACTTATGAACACACAGTCTCCTGATGCCATTATAATAGCCATCTAAATACACCCATCTACAGGGATCAGGAACTTGTTTCTCCTTCCTGAAGGACTTGCTTTAAGGACATTCTCTTATTTACTATGTCCCACTTTGTGTTCAAATGCTGGTTTATAAACCCTTTTAGCCTAAACCTTAGTTTAGACCTGCTCCCTGTTCTGTCTCATTCACTTCACCACCCATGAGCAGCAAGCTAGTGCTGTCCCACTCTCTCCCACTCAGGCTTCCAGTTAACTACCAGCCAGATTTGCTCACCCACGAGAATGACACACTTGCTAAACAGCTCTCTCCATGAACTTGCCTCTTTGCTTCCACGTACAACAGCTGAACACATCCCAGGCCCTGTCAGCTACCGTGGGAGCTTTCACAGGTCCTCATTACAGTGACAGGCAGCCAGCTGGTTATTTGAACAGTGACACTATGCCAGTTAAGGACACCACTGTCCTTATTTCTCATGAAGTTACTGTTGCCTCAGGACGGTGTTATCTAAGCCCAGCCCTGGCTATCTGCTGAATTCCTTACAGATCCCACCCTTAGCCTCATTTAAATACCTATTGCCTCAACCTGGGCCTCCCCAAGGAGCAGGGAAGCCCAAGGGACAGGAAAGAGTAGGCTTGCTTTCTTACCTTCATAGGCTGGAGTTGCATCCTTGTGATCCTTGAAGGGTCTACCACTGGCTTGGGGCGCCTTAGTGTGTCAAGAATGTTCTGCCATTGAGGTGGCAGACCCACAAACTTGCCCTCCTTTGGGTCAAAGGAAGTGTGCACACGGTGCTCAAAGTTCTGAGGAGCAGAGATCTCCGGGCGTTTCTTCTTCTTCTTGCGGAACATGATGCCTGCATCAGAGAAGGCAATGCCATCAGTGCATGTCCAGGTTCAATAGGCCCATCAGTAATACCACATATCAATTATATTAGTTAGTTACATTGTATTAAGAACATTCTCCAGTGACAAGCACTTTAACAACAGAGTTGATCAGCTGTTTTTACAGATGAGGAAATAGAGGCAACAAGAGTGCAATGACTTGCTCAAGAGCTGGGACTTTGAGTGACCTTTCTCATGCTCTGCCCGCTGTGAAGCAGTGCTCCCACTTCAGAAAAGGAGCAGAGACCTATACCTATGTCTGAACTCCTACACTTGGCTTCCTTTATTTCTGCAAATCCATATTGCCCAATATAAGCATTTTAAATGTCCATAAGAGATATTGTCTTGTCCATGCCCATTGCAGGAGGGTTGGAACTAGATGATCTTTAAGGTCCCTTTCAACCCAAACCCTTCCATGATTCTATGATATGAACCTGGGTTAAATGGCTTTAGAGGCCAGCTAGTTAAACAGTATTAATTCCACTACAAGCCTGGAATGCAGAGTGGGTATGATCAGGGCTCAGGCTGTCGGCTGGTTACTTCAATTAAGTAACGTACATTGAATTCCCATTTAAAGACAACAGAGTTGGGCAGCTCTTCCTTTGGCAACAAGAGTCATTTTTGGCTCTCAGTATTTCTAGCTAAGGCAGAGGGTCTGGGAGAGAGAGGAGGTGGTAGGTGGAAATCAAACCTGTCAGCAGGTAGCTGAAGAAGCTAAAATTAAAACCTAAGACTCCTTTCCCTTGGGGGCTGAGAGAGACAGTTTGTGTGAAGAGCCATTACAATTGCAACAAGCCAAAAGCAGCTACACTTAAATATACCCCAACACAAGAGACAATAAAAACCTGCACTTAGACTTTATAGCCAGAAAAAGAGATGTAGATGGATAGAAAACCAAAAAGCTTAGACCTTTTTGGGATTGGGAAGATACAGAGGAAAAGGAAGAACCGGAGCTCTGCAGGCAATCACAGAGCTGGGAAGGCTTGAGTAACTGGAGGGCTGCGATAGATAGACACAATCTCTTCATAAAAGACAGGGTGAGGGGAAGTTACCCTTTCCATGAAGAACCAGCTCAGAGGTAGGGGGATTTATGAAGAGTCAGGCTTTTTAGTGGGAGAGTGGTGGAAGTCAGAGATGACAACAGGAGAGGCATAACAAGAGAGGTCACAACTGGATAGAAAGGAGAACTTCTTTGTTCCAGGAACAGGGCAGTGCAGCATTGAGCAGGACAGGTTGTACAGTCTCCATCCTCAGAGGTTTCCAAGGGCAAGTTTCGTCTTGCAGACAAAGCCCTGAGCAACCTGGTCTGACCCTCCAAGAAGACCCTGCTTTGAGCAGTGGGTTGGACTCCAGGTGTCTTGAGGTCCCTTCTCCCCCAAGTTCTCTATTCTATCAACTGGTTTGATGGCTTTAAAGTTACAAGTATTCCAAGTTACATTTTCCTATTTGCTGTTGAAGAAACATACTTAATGGGCAGATTGCTGTATTACTGTTCTATGGATGCAGTGGAAGTGGTGTGCCCCAGCTCATCATCTGCTCTCCAAGATGCTGTCAATGCGCAGGATGAACTGGGCAATGAGAGCAATCAGAGAGATGGGACAAAACAGATTCAGTGCCAAAATATTTTTAGGTAGTGCAGTGCTAAAGCTCTCTAGTTTGGGAAAAAGCTGTACAGGTTTCTTTAAATAATATCTGCCAGTAAGGGGAAAAACTTCCCTTTCCACTGACAGCTTTAATATTAGCACTTGCCTCTCACTCATACTCATGAATGTTGCCTCCTCCTTGACATCAGGTGGAGAATTTTTGTCACTTCAACTCTGTAATGTTCAGCACCGTAGTGATCACTCTTCCTCTGTATAGGACCTCAGCTTCCCACTATTTGTGCTGGATAAATATGCACAGGGGTCAGAGACACAGAACATGTACAGAGATAACGTGTTGTGTAGATACGGACACACTGCTAGAGGACACTGTCTCAAAACTCAGCAAACCTCATGGGTTTCACCCCACAGTGAAATACGTCAAATATTTTCCAGGTTGCTCCACTTCAGCCTTGTTTAAGGAGCAAAGTGCAGGCACCAGGTCAATGCCAACTTTGCTTCCTAGTGCTGGACTGAGATCCTGTGAACATGGGCACTCTGGCTTAACATTTGGTTACAGTGATCCTGCAGTGACTGCAATGGGAAGTGTTTGTATGTTGCAGAAGGGCCTTTACACCATCTAAACCCCCGTGGCAAAGTACAGACTTCATACACTGACAATGTCCATTGCAGTACTACATCCAGAAACCTACTAAAGATACCTAATAGTTGAAAAGGAAAGCAAAAGGTTAGGCAAGTAAAAAAGCACTTACAGAAGAGACTGGAAGCAACTGCTCTGCCTAGAAGAGCTTTCACAGCCAGGATAATCTTTGCTTAGAATATGTTCCAATGAAAACCCAAATGCATCTTAATGGAGAGATTATGGGAACAGCCTCTGTGCTCCAGGGTCTGGATTGCAACTACTCAAACACAGTGATTCATAGAATCACAGAGTCACAGAGTGGTTTGTGTTGGAAGGGAGCTTAAAGTTCATCCAGTTCCACCCCCTGGCCAGGGGCAGGGACACCTTCCACTAGAGCAGCTTGCTCCAAGCCCCTGTGTCTAACTTGGCCTTGAACGCACAGAGGGCAATTCTGTATGGAAAACCAAGTGCAGACAGTCCTGGAAAGGAAAGATATCCTAATAGCTCATGGTGTTAGTACTATTCAAACCAACAGCTGGTGCTACTGAGGAGCTTTCGCAGCCTCCAAGGAAAGCAGAAAGCATCTCTGTAGTATTATATCAAGTGTTTCAGTTCTGAATCATTGACTACATGTCAGTCCTGACAGCTACTTGATTCACCAGAACAGGGGTATTTCCAGACGGAGAAATAGTACCATTTCAACCACTATCCTCCCTTCTCTCGCTCCTAACTCTCACAGCTTCATTCCTCATCTCATCTCCATAAAGAGAAGATATTCAGGGCACAACACACTGAGTCTTACAAGTTTGTTCTTTGTCTGCTTCAGGTGGCCAGTAAAATGTGGTGTCACAACCATTAGCACTTGTAGTATCAATTGCTTTCTGAACACTTCAGTCATTTCCCCTGAAGGAGAATGACTAACTCAGGATGCAAATCTGGAAAGCCCAGGTGGTATTTTGGCCTCAAACAGAGCAGTGGCTCTATGCCAGCACATCAGTTTGCATAAGCACAAACACTACATTTGTATACTTGCATTCAGTCAACACCTGGACTCCACCTAGATCCTCTGTACAAAGCATGCTTCCTAAACCCAGCAAGAAGCATCTACTAAGGTCATGGTCAACTTGAGGGTGAGACGCTGACATGGCCTGACTCTACCTTCTGCTTATAACAGACATCTTAAAAACAGCAAAATGTAATCAACTCCAAAGCCAACATAACCCAGGGTATCCACTGCCATTTGTTTTATAGAGTCAGCATCAATCTTTGCTTACACAGACATTGCTATATCAGACAGGTGGTTTAAAGGTACCACTGCATTAAGAGCAAATGAAATGAACACACTAAAAATAGTTATTTGAAAGCCAATGGACTGCAATAATCTGTGTAGGTTTTGCATTTCATTGAGAAGGTCTGGATTTAAGCAGTCTGCTTTCACTGGTGGTTTTCAAGCACAAGCTGTTTACTTGTATTTCCAACACCCAGCTAAAGCATGTTGAAACACAATACATAAATCAGGCCTTTTCTAATTCAGTAAGAAATGCAGAACAACATTTTATGCAGAGAAGATTTTGTAAATCAAGCCAAACCTGTATTTAAACGCAGACAGCATCCCTTTAATACAACAGCACAAATCCTGTGACACTGATTTTATAATCATCTCCTAGACTTTAGTCTTTCATTCACTGCTGACAACTGCACTGTACGAAATGTCACAAACATAAATAAGAAAAGTCACTACCACAAGACAAAAGCAGTCGGAGATTGGAATTCTCTCAGCGATCCATTCCTGCTGCCTGGGAAACCACGTTAGGTTTTTCAACTCCACATATAGCTGTTCCTAGATGATACAGTTCCAAAAGCTGTCACATCTGCCAGGGAGCATGAGAAAAATTCCCACAGCCAGCAGATCCAGAGGAGGGGGAGGGATCAGCTGGGAAGGAGGGGCAAGAAGAGAGAAGGGTCAGGCTCAGAGGAGAGGAAGGGGTGGGAAGATTAAGGCTGGAAGAGGGAAAGGGGAATGAGAGTTAGGAAGGGAAAGAGGAATGGCTGGGAGACCGGCAACCCCGAGGAGCAGGGCACAGGGAAGAGCCAACCCCACTGCAAAACAGAAGTAGATAAATGTTATCAGGAATTGCTCAGTACGACACCCGAGTTCAAACACACAAAGCAGCATGCACTGTCATTGCATCCGACTTGCCTCCACCCCGCACACACGCAGTCACATACTCCATTAGTATAGATGCACTGTACTTATCCATGTCCATGTTCACTCACACCTACACTTGATGATAGCAAGACAGCAGAGCTACTTCAGTCTCACTTGTGTAGTTTCCAGTTAAAAATAAGCTGTCCCTCCCCCTGCTCACTGCAGCAACCGAACGCGCTCCTCAGTGCCTATGGCTCTGCTATCGCGGATCTGGATGCTGCTCTCTACATTCCTCCCTCCCCACACAGCAGATAACGTTGGTCCCTGGGCTGGAGAAAGCCATTCCCCTGATTTCTAAGTATTCCCTCAGCTGATATGTCAAACCACTCAGGGCAGCTACAGGAGGAGGGGGAGAGGAGGATAACTCTTCCTACAGGACTTGGGGAGCTGCAACATGCAGATTGAGTTTGGAGGAGGAAGATGAAGAAGATCCCAAAGAACCCATCAATTAAAAGGGAAACCATCTCCATACTCTGCCACAGGTCACTGTAATGTAATGCATTTCAAATGCAGCACAAGTTAAATAGGCCACTATCGATGCATGTGCTCATGCATATGTATGTGTGAACATGCACACAGGGTACTTCACTGTGTTTGGTACCTCCTAAACCCTAATGTTTACCCTCCTGAAGTTTCTGACATGGCTCTTGTTTATAACAAGCCATAAACATTCAGAGCAGTTTGCAGACCAAGGAAAATGACAGGTTACTTCCCTGGGGAGTTACAAATCTCAGTGTGACTTCACACAGCGAGAAATGACAGCAAAGGGTGAGCAAAAGGGGGAAAGCCAATGAGCTGATATCGGAAATGGGATCTAAGAGCACAGAGCTTGGCACGGTGACACCTTCCACATTGGTCTGCAATTCTGGGCTTAGAAATCCTGGGTTAGGTACTTCCATTTCTCCTAAAGGAAGAGTGGATATTTGTTTGCTGTGCTGTCACATCCCCAGTTTCAAGTCGTTTCCTTTCACTCCTCTCTCAGCCCCCACAAGCATTAGAGCAAACCAGCAGCGCAGCAAACTGATACAATGCTCTAAATCCTGCCCAAACACACACATGAGTGCACAGATTAATATTACATTAGAAATGAGCTTAGGGGCAGACATATTTGTTATATTGGTGGGTTTCTGCTTGACAAGTGAGAAAGAGAACACAACTGCTGGATGCCTTTCGCTGTGCTTCCTCTCAACAGGGTCTGAAGGCCACGGTGCTGCCTCTTTTTCTCCTGCTCCATTTCCTTGCTTATAAATTAGGAGTAAAGCCTGAAACGCAGTGAACGCCTATTTGCAAAGCTTGTTTTGGACGCTGCTCAGTGACATACTTTTAGGTGTGTTTTTAGACCAAATCCATTCTGGGACATATAAAAGCACTTACAAAGACCTCTTGAACTTTCACAAACGAGTACAGGCACGTCCCAAATGCTAATGGACTTTTTCCCTTGGCAAATACTAGTTTTTCCATTCTTTCCAGTCCCTTAGAATCCCAGCTCAAGTCACTGTCCCATTGTGCCAACCTCTGAAGCTGGGCCCCACCCTGCAGAGGTTTCATCTGACCAGACAAAAGGTAAGGAAAAGGAATTATTATCCTCATTTGCAGACGAGACAGGGCAAAAATTAGTAGCTCAGTTTCTTCCCACCTATGTCTAGATTAGCAAAGCTAAAAGAGCTTCTAAGGATGTCTCCTGGCTGCTTTTTAACTTCATATCAAGGCCAGATCCAGGCCTAGCACACCTTAGGTCCCATGGAGAGAAAACATGGGTGCATGGTGCGGGTGGGAGCCAAGACAGGCTCTGACCACACGTCTGAGCTCAACAGCGGCACGTAGGTCTCGACACCATGACAGAAACCAGCAGCACAGACAGAAATCACACCCAAACCTCAAGTGCAATCCAATGCCTTCATTATAAGATCAGCCTTTTCCATCTGTGTTTGGGTTTTTAGAGGGTTACAGCTAACAAATACCACTGCAGCACCCAGGGAGGGCTGCAGCTCATCACAGCCTCCTCACCCACAGCCAGCAAGATGAGTGCTGCAGTCATAAAGCTGAAGCATAAGCCATTAAAACAACAATGACCCTTTTTCTCCACCTTTTAAATACCTTTAAATGTGGCTGTGACCTGTTCTGGATAGAAAAAGCCATGCAACACTGCACCTTTTGACAAGTGCCTTACCCATGCACACTTCATTGTTCCATGTCCAAAGAGTATCTGCATTGTTACAAATGGGTTTACCGACATTATTTCCAGTGGGTTTACCGACATCATTTTGCCACGAGGATGCATTAGGGTTAAAAACAAGTGGCTGTATTTTGCTGTTAATCCTGAATATCAAAAAGCTTCAAGACAGGGATTAAAGGCTGTGGGGCTTCACTCTCCACTGTCTTGTGTGACAGATCCATTCAAAATGAGCATTAAAATACTACCAAGATTAGAATAAGAACATTTAAGGTTCTGTCTCTAAAAAAGTCACATGAATAGCAACGTCTTACATATCAGATAGGAGGTTATGTTGGGACAAGTGCAAGGGGCCACATCTGGCATGATGGGTCATGTGACACATGGAGAAGCCAAGGCAATGGGCTGCATCTGGTGAACACGCTCCTTCCAGCAAAGCACTTTGAAATGCTGGGTGCCACGTTCTGCAGTTCTCTCTGAGCCCTGCAACCTCCCTGTGCTCCTCCATACCACATCATGGGTCGCAGATCTGGCTGCCTCTGAAACACTGGGTTATGGGAGGGAAGCTGCAAATGTTCACAGCACAGACCTTACAGTAGGGAAGCACCAGGCAGGATCCAAGCAAGAGTGGCACACTCAGCAAGCATGGCCGATGGCTTGCACACAGACCTGTCCCAGCAGGGGCACTGGTGACCACACACAATCCTCACTCCAGCAGCATGGCAAAGAGCTGGAAGAAACACCTCAATGATTCCCCGGAGCACCCAAGTACAGAGATACAAGAGTTAAACTTCCTTCCAAACAGCACTAAGCAATCTGAGTCCTTATTTATGCTCATCATGTTCTCTCAAAGTGAGATACAGATATATTTAATTGCTGTCAACAGCCTGCAATGCAGTTTGCTTGTGTTATTCCCACAGGATAATTGATGGGAAAACTGCAGCCCAGGCAGTGTGCCCCAAACACGGAGGAGACAGACGAGCTCAGACCCCACAACCTGGCTGACTCTCAGTGCCTTCCTACTCACTGCTGTCAACCCCAAGAGGGAAATCCAAATCAGAACAGACAAGTCTTCTCCTTGGGAGTATCAGTTATTCTGCTCTGCTTGGAAAGGAAAAACATTGCCATCAGTATGAATGTTCACATAGCACGTCATACATTAAAACCTGAGGTGCACTTATAACACAAGTAAAGATAAATAACTGTTGTCTGCAGTTACGCTGTTCATCAATTAATTACAAAGTAATCTCATTACTAATACTGTCAGTTAAAATGGCTCAGCCTGAGGGGAAATGGAATTCCCTGAGATTTTTGAGGGACTTTTTGAATTCAAAGTTCAAACCTGTTTCAGCACCCTACGTTCACATTGCTCTCTTATGCCAGACAAATGGAAGATGAGTCTCAAAACAACATCGTCATCACTAACGACCAACTGTCAGTGCATTAATTCTCAAACCATACTGAGAAAATCCTTTAAACCAGACCTGTATCAGCCAAGTCACAATTCTATACACCACTGTGCTGTGTCCAGTATAACTTCAAAGCCAACGAGACTGGTGCAGGAGCAGGGTTAGCACAACAGACAAGAAATCTGGTCTTCTACTCCAGAACCAACCTGGAAGCTTGCTGTCCTCTCTCCAGCTATCAGTGCTGTGCAGCACAACCCGCTAGTTAGGCTTCAGCTGCTCTTGGTGGCTTCAGAGCTAATGGTCCTGTCCATATACTGATGCACAACTCTGAATGTGAACAGACTTCAGCATCTCTATTAGCACCCTCAAGAAACCACGACGTGCAATGCAGATATCAGAGCCTGGCTGGGTTTTTACTTGCAGTTGGTGTAGACTAGTCCAAGCTGCTTCAAGCAATTTGCACTAAATACTTAGCTCCTTCCTCTGCTTGTGAATTTCCCTAAGCACATTAGAGAAGTAGGTTAGAAAGTGATCTTCATCTGATTGGAGGCAGGACAGCAAACTCTTATAGTTGCTTCTCCCTGGCAACCAAAACCATTTTGTGACCAAGCAAGAGTTACGTTTCTCACTTCTGCAAGCCTAGGCAGCCGGACCCGGCTACCATACCCCTGTACAAGCAGCAGACTGGAAACAGAGGTACTAATCCAATTACTAATAGCTCTTTCCTCTATTTGCTCAGCTTTGCTACTAGATGCATAAACCATTGCTCACACTTAGCACAAAGGATGTACATACCAAGGCAATGTAGAGTATTCAAATCAATACCAGCTTCATCACACTGTCAAGAATGAGACTTTTCAGTGGGACAGGGGTTCAGAGAGAGTCATGCAACAGAGGTCCTTCCCCCAGTGTAGGGGCTGACTTAGGTTTTACCCAAGCACTGAACTCATAAAAGCAGAGGAAGACACAGCAAATATCTCTTATTCTATGTACATCCCCCCCTCCACCTCACCCAAGAACTCACACTCACCAGCCACAAACTTCTCTTCTGGTTTGTCAGTACTCTGTCCCCAAATACATTAAAGCATTAATGTCCTGGCAAAGAAAAAAGCAAAAGCATCAGCAAACCTCTTTTCTGCAGCTGTAAATACCCTGCTCTTTATGCTGGCTACTACCTGGCAAAAATAATTGAGCACAAATGCCCAGTGTAGCTTAACCAGGGGGAGATAAGCCAGCTTTCAGGTAGCCAAAATCCACTCACGCGTCCATACACACACGAGTACTACAGGTGAGTATTAGTGGGTGTGCTGAAAGGCTCCTGGTGGGCACAGCAGCCAGAGGTCAGGAGTACAGACATGCAGGATTTAACCAGAGAGTCAATTAGACCTCACAAGGTATGATGAGGGTCCTTCAGATACAAGAGGTCTCAGAAGAGATACTGTTATGTCTCCCATAAAGGCAATGAGCATGCATGTTCCTGACATGCTGTCTGCTTTCCCAAGCATCATCCAGAGTAATTTTTAACCCCTTCCTCATCGCAGTGTTTTAAGAGCATCACCCTGCAAGATTCAGCAATGTATGTTCCTCTCCATATTCCCCACAGTCTTGAGGGTCAATAGGCTCTAAACCCCAGGCACCACAGAACCAAATGCTGGTCCACCTAGAAGACACTGGGAAGTAAAAAACAGAAGATCTTACTGGCAGTCCTGCTGCAACAATGCCGGTAGAAGACAATTCCAAGCGAGAGGAGAAAGAAGGGTCTGCAGGGAAACTCTGCCACTGTCATGCAGCAAAGCCAATTGGAGGACGGTGTTGCTGGGCTATAGGAGTGAAGATGAAGTAAAGTCCTTCCCAAAGGAATCCAGCTCCTGGTTTTTCTTCCCTTCCAGGACCATCCCTTGAGAGAAAAAAATTTATGACCGCCTGAAACCATTCCTCTCTCGCTCTGCCCTAGGCTGGCACTGCCAACACAGGCTAATTCTTGGCAGTGGCTTAGCTCTGGAGGGAAGGGGTTAAGCCGTAGCAGCACAGCCACCGGGGAGTGAAGACATTAGTTCAAACTGACAAACCTAGTCCTCTGTAAACAGAGGAACAGCAGCCGCTAAGACATGGTTGTTACTGCTTTAAAGCAAACGAGCCAGTGTTGAGCCCCAAATGTGCAGGAGGGAGCTTACCCCTGACTCCTCATTGCTCCGTAAGCAGAGGTGCGGTGCGAGTGCTCTGGCACCGGGATGCGCTGACACGCCGATAAACTTGGGAGGGAAAGCCGGCGGGAGCAAGCGGGAGAAGGAAAAGGGGTGGAGGCAAGACTGACATGTTTGTACAGTGCTTGCTTCACCTAAGCTGCCCAGTTTGATTTCAGGGCGTGGTAGCAGATGGGACACAGAAGCTCTTAGCGCAGAGAAGCCTCAGGTTCCCCTTCCAAGGCAAACGAAAGACGCCGACAGCAGTGCCTCTTGGGACCATCTTGCCTTCTCATCGTCGTCTTCTTTGGTCCCTAGAGGGGAAGAGAAAGAGCTCAAGAGTCATACCTGGGCACTGAGGTCTGCTGGGTCTCAGGCAAGAGCCCTGGGAAGATCATCTCCTGTTCCCCTTCATCCTTTTTTTTACACCCCCACTTCACTGCTGACTTATTAAAGCTCATCGGCTCTTCTCTCTCTGCTCCACAGCCTCAGGGCCTAGAGCTGCTGCAGCTTCTAATGAATCCAACATCTCCACCAGTGTTGCCTGGCTGCAGATTTCAGGACCTGCCCCGATCCCCTTGTCATTGCTGGCAGGAAGGCTTTGATTTCTTGCTCTATGGCTGGGCTATAGAAGAATTCACCCATGTATTTGCATTGCAGATGAGCAGCACATGACCTGGTGCTTTTACTTTTCCCCTGTTGCTGCCCGGCGTGAGTCAGTGCTGTGAGGGCTGAAGTCTGGTATCACCCTGTAATCCTGATGCAGTGCCTTGGGGCTCACCAGCTCCTGGAAATAGCCAGTTCCACAAGCAACTCGTGTTCAGTGGGACACCAGCTCCACCACCAGCCCTGATGGATGGGCAGAGGTGGAAAGGGGCATCATTAGAGGACACTTTGGGGATCACAACCTGGGAGAGGTCAGAGTTCATGTGAGCAAACTCATCAGTGCTCCACTGCAAATAAAGAGGATTCTTGGCCTCTGCAAACAACTGACAATGCTGGCTTAACCTTAGGATACTTTTAGGTCCAAAGAGCAAAGATAAAAGCCTTAAAAATCCACCTTTGTTGAACTGCCTGTAAAGTAAATAAGGGGCACACTACAAATAACCATTAGGCTGTCATCACTTCTGCTGGGAGAGGTTTGTCCGTCAGAGGTGGCCCAGCCCAGTGGCCTGTTAGCCATGTTTCCTATTCCCATTTTCCTTCCTACCTGTTCATCCCGCCTAACTAGGCTGCAGTGTCTTTGTACAATAGCCAGAGTCACAGATCTATTGGAAATACAGATCTACAGATTGGGAATGCAGATCTAGCAATATTAGGAGAAGGAACAGAACTGGGGTTCATATAGAGAACACAAAGGGAACCCTGGCATTGTAGCTGATGGTCTGAGGTTCCTAATCCCCATTTCCAGACCTGCTAACCGAGTCGGGGAAAGCTGCTTCCTGAAAGTGCTGTCACCACTTCTACATTACACAGCAGGTCCCTGCCTGCCAAAGCCTGCCAAAGAGACCAAGGTTTCCTGCCTGTTACCTCACAGCAGCATCCCTAGGGTATAGGAAATAAAGGTAGCCAGGTTCCTTTCTGTCTGGGGATGAGCTTGCCTCCTACAGGGCAGGCCCTGTACACAGATGTAATCAGAAAAAGTCCATGTTAATAGTAGTAAATAAACTACAATCAAGAGACACACATTCTTTCTCTAGGAGACTGGAACTTGCAAGGCAGAAGCAGCCTGATGGAGGATCAGAGATGAGGAAACGGAGCATAGTCCTGCTAAGTGAGGAGGAAGCAGGACAGCGAGGGCAAAGTCGCTGTCATCTGTTGCATCTCTGCTTTGCTGATGTGCCAGTCAGTAAGGAGTCGTCTACACCACCATAGCTTTGGGAGCATCACAAAGAAATGTCATTTATATTCCACAAGGAGTCACCCAGGCTTGGAACTGGCTTCAGATTTGCATAAGGATTATATTCCATGGGCTTAGATGCTAAGACAGTCTTCTAGAACAAGACACGAGTTCTTTATAAATGGAAGAGACTGATTTTACTTGTCAAGACACAAGTTTAGATGAAACTAAGGCAGCTTTGAGTTGGTGTGAACCTCTGCTGCCTACAGTCTTAATGAAAAATGAGGACACTTCCCAGTGTTTCTATTCACAAGTTTGGTCCCAGCAGTCCTACACTCTTTGAAGAAAAAATTCCAGTCAAAAGTGATGCATTGCTAATTTTCCTCTTTAGCAACTGTCCAATATTAAACATTTCTCTGCTCCTTCCCCTGCCCACTGCTCCCTTCTTACCTCGGGAGTTGCACAAGATAATGTAAGTAGTGATACTCATGCATCTCTATAAACACACACATACACACCCCGCTCCTCCTACGGCTGCTCTGCTCCATGCTGCTCATTCAGGTCCTGTCTGCCTTGGCTATGGCAGCCAGAACTGGCAAGCAAGAAGTGCTGCAGGGTACATTGACTAACTGCTTGCGATGCAGACTGCCTGATTTATCTACATGCACAGCAAAGGCTACTCCATGCTCCATGTCCCCTCCCCAGACACAAAGCATAGCAAATTCAGATCAGAACTGCAAACCTCACCTCTTTCCTCACCCTGCCCATTCACGTCACTGAACCAGGAAGGCACCAGGACTTCACGTCCTGTGCTGTTGCTGTAATAGATTCCATTTAAACCCATTTCATTTCTATTGGAACAGAATTTAGTGAGAGAAAAGAAAACCCTTTTCAACATTTTAATATGCCAACAGGCACTTTCAATCTTCAGATGGCCAATTCTACCATATACAAAGCCTTTCTCCTATCTTAGTCAGGAGAAACATACTTGGGCACCTTTTGGAGCTTGTGGGACCTGGGCAAACTGTTAGGAAAAATGTATCCTGCTTCAACAAAGCTTGAGAGAAGCCTAATACCAAAGCACAGCAAATCTGATGCATTCAGAAAGTCCCAGCAAGAGCTAAGGCAATCTCACCCATTGGAGATAGGCTGTGGTTGAGAGCCAGACCTTCTAGCTGGGCTCCTCTGAATGCTGGGATTTGCTAGGAAGCACAAGTGCCCTTCCATCAAAGAAGTGTGGTCCCTCTTCTCTTTTAGAGCTCCTGAAGTCCGTAGTAAGCTGGCAAGAGAAGGGGAAAAACACACCAACAACTGGGACAAAGGGGTTATGAGGAGAAAGGCTGTGTTGCAAATTCACAAAGCATCAGCATCAACTGGTGGGAGGAAGCACAAGATAGGAATCAAGTCTGCAAGTCTCCTAATCAGCGCATGACATTAGCCAGGGCTGGAGATAAGGAGGGAGCAATCCAGAGGCAGTTTCACTTTAAATAAGTGCTTACAGCTCAGCTACCTTCCTCAGGGCTACTGCATCCAGAGGTGGGCAGAGCATTTTGAGAGAGTACTATTGGGATTGCAAGCTGTAATGTTCAAGTTATCGTCCTGCTTACTGTGCATTGCTGACAATATAGAGGCAGTGTCCTGGAGATCCCAGCAGGATCCACTAGATCTTGGTTGCTGGGAAGCTCATCATGAGCCAGCAGCAGCCCAGAAGCCCCCTGTCTGCAGGGCTGCACCCCCAGAACATGAGCAGCAGGTCAGGGAGGGGATTCTCCCCTTCTGCTGCATGAAGGGGGCACCTTAGAGCAGCTCCCAGTGCCTAAAGGGGCTACAAGAAATCTGGAGAGGGGCTTTGGCCAAGGGCCTGTAGGGCCAGGCCAAGGGGAATGGCTTGAACCTGCCAGAGGAGAGACTGAGATGAGCTCTTAGGCAGAAGCTCTTCCCTGGGAGGGTGCTGAGGCGCTGGCACAG
>WYDI02028170.1:24506-51880 GCA_009867235.2 Psittacus erithacus | reverse complement strand
ATATTAATAACATATATTATATATACTATATATAATATAGTATAGTATATAATATACATTATATTAAGATATATAATATATGATTAGGGTTTTTTTAGGAAGTTCTCACTACAACAAAACTCACTGTGGATTCAGGCATTTACTTTTTACCCATTACATTCAACACAAATAACTGATTCAGCAGATGGCTACTCTGTGACCTATGATTTTAATCACAAGTAAACTTTTTCCTAGCACCAATGCCTTATTTTTTAAGTAATACAGAATAATATTAGAAACAATATCTGCACACAACAATTTTTTCCCCATTAACAATAATTCCTTTGATGGCTTTGCATTTCCCTTTTAAGGGACAAACTGCTTTTCTCAAATACCAAGTTAATTCCAACTTCTGTAGCTAGGCTGTAGTTGGCAAAGGATTAAGCCTCCTTTCTAAATTGTAATGTGCACTTTTCTCTAAATTCTGTTTAATTGGAGAAGTCTGCAGGAATGAAAAACAAACTACCCTTTACCAAAAGACATAAAATAGCCTTTAGGAGAACCTTTCTGAGTTCTACTAAATCGTCATTCCCATAATTCTATCTTTATGGGAGCTCTTTATATTTCTTCAAAAGGTATGTTTTAGTATTATTTTAAGCTGTTGGCAAATTTGACCCCTCATTTTCTGCTCTGTGCAAAATACTAATCCACTGCTTTGGGAGTTTTTTCTTAGATTGATACATCCTGGAAACAGTAACAGGTTTTAAAATACAACACACACAAACAGTTATTACTTTCCAAAAGACATGAATATATTTTGACAACAGAACCAGATTGAGCTAATTGAGATGTAGACCCAACATCCTAGAATCTCAACATCTTAAAAACAAATACTAGAAACTTATAAAATAGATTAACCAAAAACAAAAGGAAACAAATATGCAGATGACTGGATGCTAGAAAGGAAAAAACCTGTCATCTCATGCCCCCTGGTGGCACAAAAAAACTAATCAGCCTAAAATCTTCGAAGTGCTACATTAAAGATAGCATGTACACATTTGTGTAAAATTAGTATTTTCTCTTCCAATGTCTGTGACATTTTAAAAAAAAAAAAGTTTCTCTACTCCAAAAAATAACAGCCTACTATGCTACTCACTCTAAAAATAATGTATATAAACTAATACTGATTGGGGCTGCTCAATACAGGCTCTGACCTTTAGATTCCTACAACGCTGAAGTATAGCGGGCACCTATACAAATTATTATCTGCTTCACCGCACATGACTATACTATAGTTTACCAAAGTTAAAAAGCGGGTATGCGGCTTAAACATTGTTTATACCCATCAGAACATGGGAGATACACCGTCCAATTAAGCACATCTTAGTCTAAACAATCATCATTAAAAGATGCCCTGTTAATCTGCACACTTGTTTTAAGGTAACAAAATGAAATGTAAAGTTATATGAATTGCCAATTAACAGATTTAGAACAGTTTTGGTATAAACTTTTTTCTTTCATTTCTCAGTGCCTTTATATGTTGATGAGAGTGTGCACATAAAAATTTTATTAAAAAGAAAAGCAACAGTGCTGTTACTCCACAGCAAAGGAACTATTTCTACAAGAACTGCAAAGTACTGACAAATCAATCAGTATCAAAAGTAGCTACAGCTGCACTGGTAGAAGAATGGCATCACATGACCAGTGCATCTGTTCACCATCCCCACGGTTACATAGGGTTGGACGTAACGAATAAAATCTTCCCCTGCAAAGATCAGCAGACCCTTTTCCCATTTGGATCTGGAGCAAAAACTGTCCATACCTGCTAGCTGCACTGTGCACCCTGCCACTACCGCCACATGGACCAGCTACACAAATAGTTCCTTATGTTTCAGTCAGCCTGAACCCTTCAGCAGTTTTCATGCCCCAAATACTCCAAAGCAGCCTGCTTTCCCACTGCCCTCTGCCTGTCCTTCTCTGCTTCCAACACCAGTCTGATCTGTAGCAAGGGCTCTCTCTGAACATTCACTCCTTCCCTAAACGTAGTCACTTTCAACAGACCACTACTGATCACTTCACCAGGAAAAAGATAGCTAGCTCAAATAATCGAAGTGGGAGTATGACAGGCCCACAGATGAAGAAACCTCATGGAAACAGGCAGGCAGAACAGAAACCCACATTAGAGACTTATGAGGTTCAGTCACCTGGAACTCGATTATTTGTATCCAGACTTAGCCAGCAATCACCAAGTGCTTAGTTCAAAACCAGAGAGAGCCTATCCTCCTTCTCACCTACACGATAAGCAGGTGCTCTGCGTACGAGGCTCTTATGCACCAGTGAGCTGTGATGAAGAAAGCAGAGTACCACAATGAACAGAGCTCTCCAGGGAATGTGAAATTTAAGTCAAGATCATTTCTGATACAGTTACTGCAGTAAGCAGCGAGGAAACAGGATGCAAAAAGTCTTATTTTCTGGCTGTACTGAATGGCAGCCATCTTAGTAATTTTTCTGCACCCGTCTTGTCAATAACTATTTCCAGGTACAGCTTCACAAATCACATACTAACTTCACTAAAATCCTGAGACAAACCTCTAAACAGATGCCAACATACTAAGACAGTAAGACCAGAAAGCACGCTCTTTGTTCACTGTTAAAGCACTATATAGTGAACAGAACCTATTAAATGGAGAGTTAAATGGTCACCTGCTGTACAGAAAAAGCAAGCAGGTAAAAGTTAAAAACCCAGTATGATGTTGCATCAAAGCTTAATATTTAAACACACTGTATCAGCATGTATTTACATTGCAAGGTAGGACACAGAACAAAAAGTCAAGCACACAATGCACCAGTCAAAAGGACAAGTCAAGGTTTAAAGCCTTTATTCATCTGGGCAGAAGGTTTATGTGCACTTGTGATGACGAAGATTACGTAAGTCACCTTGTAAAAAATTTCCTACCTTTAAAGTACCATTCAAAACTAGCTCACTTTATGAAGACACTGGAATTCTTCTTAATTAGCTGAACTACAAAAGTCTGTTCCCTTAAAAAATAAGGAAGCTCTGTTACAAAGATGGAGTAGCCTAAGAAGCCAATTCTAAGAATCAGTGGAACTCCCATATTCTGTTTTACCAGAGGTAGGAAAAATGGGAATGTTTAATTTACTGTTATCCTGGTTTTAAGCTATATGTAATTTACAGAGGTAAGTATAAGGCATGCTTTTAAGGACTGATTTGACACCATAATCAGCAATCTGAAGGGAAGGAGAAAGGAAAGGGAGATGGAGACAAAACTAGAAATACTTCCTGTTTAAAGTCTATTAATCTGAAAAATGTCCATTACTGCTCTGGCTGATATGTTTCAGGCTCATTTCCTTTTGATTCTCCTCCCTGTACTGAATCTTTATTTAAACGGCCAGCAGTACAAAGCTAAAGCATGGCTTACATGGCATTAGGAGTATGAGCATTCTGCTAATATTTAGTTTTACCTGAACAAATCAAAATTTGAAATAACAAAATCATGCATGAGACACAGAAAAGGTCAAGTAAGAGCAAACTAGGAAACCTCTCTACATTTCGTTTATACAGTTTAAGACATGGAGTACAGGTAGTAGAAAGAAGCGCTCTTTTATAGGTAGAGTTACTACTTTTCTGAAAAATACATGTTGCTCAACATTTTCCCCCAGATTGAAAGTACAAAAGCAGAAGGGGTTATTAGCTTCTACCTGACTGCTGCTTAGCCAAAACTTTGCACAAAATGTGCACGCAACAAAAACAAATACGCTCTGTGAACGTTAGAAAGTACAAAGAATTGTTACTGACCTGTAATTATATTCACAGAGACAGTTTCTCCTCCCTTACAATGTACTAGAAGCTCAGCAGAAGAAATCCTAAACTTCCGTTAGCTTGCATTCAAAATCATTCTTGTGACAGTCAAAGGCTTTTCAATTGTGAACAGGCTGTTATTGTTAACAGGGTTTTGTTTGGCTGGGTTTTTTTAGATAAGTGAAGGTGTTTCAAAACCAGGAAAATTATGATCCTCTCTGTGGATTTCTTCTCTCAACATTCAATCTTTTTTGCTGCAAAATTTTCATGAATGCTACTAAAACTCACTACATCCACAATTTTTCAGTGCTCAAAAGTCAGAAAATTACAACTTAAAAATTATGTACAACCTTAACTGTCACTACTCACATTTTAGAGTAAAACACACATTGCCTAAATACTGGATCATGCTGCTTCCAGTACTTCTGCAGAACAGAAGTCCTGTTCCTCCTTACACAACATAGGTCTGAAAGCTCTCAAACAAGCTCATAAAACTACACCCATTACCAAGAACATGCAGCAACAAAACGTGTACATGAAAGCCACTGATCGCAGCCACTTCACTACAGCAAGGCACCTAGCAAAATTCTAGCTGGAAAATATGTTTACACTGTATCAGCAGCTACATCCAAACAGGAAGTCAACAGAGTCACTGACACTGGAGAGAGCCGAGGTCTGTGTTGCACAGAATTAGGGATGGTAACTACCAATAATGAGCTGATTCGCTGCAGTTACAGGCACCTAATGGATTCTCAGGGCTGACTGCAAGTAGTGCTTCCATACAGTAGGGGAAGTAGTAACTGAGAAGTACTCCAAAGTCAAGTTCACAAGGGGCCTTTGTTCAAAACACAGATTCAGAGAACTGCAGGTACTTCTGCCACGCATTTGGTCCCAACTGCCTGCTCCATGCTACCATGATTCGTGTATTGGCCAGGTGGTACTACTATCAAATTACTGGCAAGCTCAGATGAGGTAACACTCCATACTGCAACAATCTCCACTTGTGGCATTTGTGCAGAAGTATTTGATGCATTACGTAGATGCCTTGAAAGCATGAATCCATTAAAGAAGCCTTAGCAATACCACATACAGCCAGGCCACTTAATGCTTTGCTGGAAAGACCCTGGAAACAAAAGAACAAGCCGGCTGCTTTTAGAAGAAATGTACCTGATCACCTCTCCTCAATGCAATGCAACTTGTGAGCCCATAAAAGCAGGTAACACATGAGAAGATTCATGTAATAATGATGGTCAAAGGCAGGGAGGGGAGGTGGAGTAGGATGAGAACAAGAGAGATCTTGTTCAAGAAACAGTTGTTTAGAAAAAACTGCAAGAAGGAAAGTTTGTGCTTGGCCTTTTAATACAGTTTAAGTGAAAGACCAAAGATAAAAAGGAGCAATCACTTGGCACCATTCAAGTTATCAACCAGAATCATGGCAGACTTGAGTTTATAAAATGTAGTTCTAGAAATAACCTTGCACACAGTGGGGACATATGTCCCATAAAAGGCAAACCAAGCCACACAAAAGCAGATAGAGGAAAGAGCTCATGTCCAAAGCACCACCTAATCAGGGAGTGACAGACAGTGCCACATTGTGTTACTGTTTTGCCTTGCTGAGGCATAAAATTCACTAAAAAATGAACTCTCTATAGAAAGGCCATATAGTTATAAAGCAAGATGCTATTACAAATTAATCCTCCACATATTTTTTTTTAATTGGATTTTAATGATTACCATGCACACTTACATGTGAATCTAGCACACTTCAGAACTGAAAGAAATATTCCACAAGTTTCTGTCATTGAACAGGTTTTATGGATCTATTATAAATCAATGCAAAATTAGTTGAGAAATGCTGTGTTAGGCTAATGATTTTTTTTTTCCCCCCTATTTGGGTCCAAAATACAGAATAGATTGATATGGGCTTATCAGTACTTGTATTCATCTGTATGCAGTAACACAGGTTCTTCAAGGCAAGCTGCATATGGACTTATGCTACTTTAGACTTGATATGAATGTAGCTTTCAATTACTCGTTATCAATTTAGCCCACAAACCATTTGCACCTGACACCTGCTGCACAAGAGATTGCATAGGACTTACCACCACTCTGAACCTCCCTCTGCTGTGCAGTCACACAAGATTTCTCAGAGAATTCAGTGTTATTACTGACAAAATAGATATACTCAGCCATTTTCCGCTATATTCCACTAGAAGACTCTTACACAACTGACACCAGTAAAATAATAATTTAAAAATGAAATCAAGGCTATTCCTCCACCTTGAGCTTGTCCCTGTGCAATGTCACAACATTGTTCCTAGGCTGAAACAGGAGACTGGAACACACCTGTATCCGAGACTTGTCCTGAGACAGAAGCATCCTAGGGCTAGGAACAGGCTCAGAGAGAAAGAGCTTGTGATATGGCCATGGTAAGAATAATATACACCTGACAATCAAGCAGGATCCGTAAAGATACAGGCAGGAATTACAGAGAAGAGGCCAGTAAGTCTTGATCTCCATGAATTTATGGGTACCAAATCTTCCCCAAATTAACAGAGATTTCAGTTCTATGGCAACATACAGATCTTCTAATATGATGATTTAAATGCACCACCAGTGACAGCAAAACTGTAAAACCACAGCTCAAGCTTTGCTACAGTTGCTACAATGCTACCTTACCATAGAAAAGTGTAGATAACATTCACCATAAAACTGATTACTGATGCCAGCTTTGGCAAACTCAACACCTAAAAAGACAATGTCCCCACGGCCCCACCTCTGATGACATCAGCTAACAAGTGCTGTTTAGCAGAGCTATGAAAGGCATTTATTTACAAGTATTTGGTTAAAGTACATAAAGGTGTCTGCCCATGGATATTCACCCATCTTGGGAAGGAGATCTTGTCCAAAAATGATTTCTGCAAGAAATTTCTGCTGGCATCCTTAAACAACGCCATCCAAACTCTCAAACCAGAAAGCAAGCTTCAGAAAGACAACTCTTGACTATACTGGCAGATAAGCCTGAAAGAAGACAGGTTTACAAGACTGAATCTCATGCAATCTACCCCACGACCATGCAAACAGAAGTTGCTTGTCTAGAAGAAAAAGTGGAAGTGAAAGTGGAGCAGCAATCCTAATACTTTATCTTACTACTGGTATTAGGTACCACGACACTTTAGGTGAATGCAGACCAGTAGGCACTGTCAGATGAAAAATTCCAACACTAATCCTGGCAGAAATTAAACAAGAATCCTAGATTGACAAATGCTTGCAAATTAAACAGAAGACTGCTTTCAGTGGTACCCACTTCTCTCTTCTGAGCTTAGCTAAAGCCACATAGGTCAGGAAGAAGAAACTAATCAATATGCAACTTTCAGGACATGAAAGGTGACATATGCTGTTACCAGAACAACACGAATGAAATGAAAAGATGAAAAATTAGCACACTGTCAGAACAGAAAGAGCCATGAAGTGAATCAATGAAAAAAATTGTGAAAAAGTCTCAATTTCTTTTTCTAAGCAAAAAATTTTCTGACTTTCATCATCAGGAAAGAGAATGCCTTCTTAAGTTTACAGGTAGACCATCTACTGCTGCCGTAGTTTTTCACAAACAAAAACACCTTGAAGTTTCTACATCTGTGATTAGTTTCACCGAGTTCTGGCAACACTACACTGACACAACCTTCTGTCACTGAGGTAGGATTAAAGCTGTTTCTTTTCAAAATTTTGGTGGCTTCTATTCCACAGTTAATCTTTTGCGTTTGCTTGAAAACTGATGTTACATGATAGGGCTTTGAAAGCCCTTGCTAGGTGTCAGAGGTTTCCAGTTGTAACAAAGTGGAAAAAATTTCTAACCTATGGGCCGCAAAAGGAAATGACAAAAACCACATCAATTTCACCTGTAACTTACTCAAAGAACAAAGTAGTAAAGAAGGAAAAGGTAACTGTCCACCCAATAAGGACGGACCAAAACAATGATAGCCAGAGGATTCTCCACTGAGAGTCAGCAACCTCAAAGAAATTTAGACACGGAAAAAGCAAAAAGAGTAAAAACACTGACAGACTGTTCTAGAAGACTGAGGGGAGGGAAGAGGATGGAAGGAGAAATTACCATCTCTAGCTGATCAGATCACATAGGAGAAAAAGGTGCAACAACAGATTAAGCTACTAAACCCTTGGCCACAAGAGATAAAACCGTGTTACACCGCAGAGCAGGGTTACACTGAGGACACAAACAGGAATTTCAACTGCAGACCAAATCGAACATTAAAAAAAAACCAAAAAGCAAAACCAAACACACACATAAAGAAAAAAAAAAAAAAAAACACACAACAAAAAAACCCCAACCAAACCCAAAAAAACACTTACCCATGTATGTACGAGCTTTCCTGTTCTGTACTTCACCTGGATTAAACCCAACTGGTGGCATTAAAACACATGAAGTAATTTCCTCATGTAAGATACTGCCCATATCACCAAGGCAGCACTTGTACTTAGCAGTCAGGCACAGAACACATGGCACTACCCTCCTGCTGGAGCTACATACTGAACAGGCACAGCTGCTGCAGGCAGCCTTGTCTTGGTTTCTTCTGCACTTGTTTCCCACTGTCTTAGTTCCTGCAAAAACTAGTGGCTGACCTCTGAATTGTAACTTGAAGGAATAAAGGCAAAACAGATCTGCATTCTTTCTTTACATTTAAGCAAGGATTTAATCTTTACTGTTAACAAAAACGTATCAACTATTACTTTTGATTTAAACGAAAAAAACTAGTGAGTCTATCAAAGAGATAGCTGCGACTTTTAATGTAAGCCTTTTGAGTTCTTCCATTTATCTGAAGTCTCACTGGCCTAAAAAAACTTTCATTTATTTTGTTTCCCCAAAAATAACCACAGTGAAAGCATAGATATGCCATAATTTTATGTCCTGTAATTTTTTGTTTGTGTGTTCTATTACTATAAGAAAACAAAGCTATTTATACACAGCAGAATTCTGCTTTTCTGCGCAGCATACCATGTGCTCTCCGAACTATGTATTCTCATCGTGGCTGAACATTCTTTATTAGTACACTACAATGATACACAGCATTTAAATTTCTCTCTCACAAAGACAAC
Source organism: Psittacus erithacus (assembly GCA_009867235.2). Lineage (NCBI taxonomy): Eukaryota > Metazoa > Chordata > Aves > Psittaciformes > Psittacidae > Psittacus > Psittacus erithacus. The sequence continues at coordinate 42,969 of WYDI02028170.1, read as the reverse complement.
GAGGGAAAAGGAAAAACGAAAGAACTCCTCCGTTTAACCATACGGTGCGGTCACGGATCAGCCAGCTAAGGCCCCAAAGCAAGGCTTAACAAAAGGGAACGCCACAACATAAAGTCAGCGTTCCTCCAAGCCTACCTGTTATTGTCATCGTTGAGGTCTGCCTTCAAACTCCCGGTCAGTTCCTACCCGACCTCAGCACCGGCAAGCCACGCACCTCCGCTCCGCTCCTGCTCCGGAATCCCCGCCAGCCCCCCGCTCGGGGCCCCGAGCCCGGGTCAAGCCGTACCATGCCGTCGGCAGCGCCGCCCAGAGGCGGCACCGCTAGCCCGCCTCCTCACCGGCCCAGCAGCCGTGGCACCCCCCCCGTCGCCCCGCGCCGCGGCACCGCGCTGAAGAGACCGGTGGGAGCCCGCGGCGGCACTGCCGCCCTCCCCTCCACCACCAGCACTCCCTGCTCACCTTGGGGAAGGTGCCCTCCCGCCGCGGGCTCTTCGGGTGGTCGAAGTGGCCGCGGTCCAACATCAGGTAGAGGGAGAAGATCACCACGCAGAAAACCGCGCTGCCGAATACCGTGAACTGCCGGCTCAGCTTCATCGCCACAGCCGCCCGGCCGACCCAACCGCTCCCGGGCCGCAGTCGTCGCTCCGCGCTCGAGGGTCGGAAGAGGGGGGGGAAGGGGGTGGAACTTCTCCCGGTGCGGCGGCCCACGGCACGGAGCGGCCCCGAGTCTTCTCCGGAGAAGTGCAAGAAGTTGGCCCCACCGCCCCGCCGAGACCACGCCGCCGCACCAAAAGACGAGCACAGTTTCCGGCAGCGGATCAGGTCCGTGGGTAGGCTGACGCCCAGCGGGGAAGTGGCGGCCACGAGCGGCGGCGAGCGGCAGCAGCGCTGCGTGGCCGACCGAGCCCCTCGGCGCCGGCTCCCCTCTTGCTCCCCGTTCTCCTTCCGCGGCCACCTCACTCGCCCTGGCGCAGCCCCAGCCGCGGACACACTAATGCACCGCGGGCCGCTGCGCGCCCAACAAGCCACCGCCGGCCCCGCCGCCGACCGGACCGCCGTGCCCCGCCCCCGCGCACCCGTGCTGGGGGGCGGTGCCGAGCGCGTGTCACCGGCGCTCGGCCCCGCCTCACCTCCCTCCTCCCCAAACGGCCCGCCCCGCCCCAGTGTTGTAAGGGGCGTGCGCGCGGTGGTAGTGGTTGTTGGCGTTCGGGACCAGCCGCGCTTTTTCCCGGCGAGGAGCGCTCGGCTGTCCGGAGGTGCCGCGTAGCGGTCTCCCCGCCATTGCCGCCGCTCCGCCTGGCGGCGGTGTGTGGTAGCCTCCACCAGGAAACGGGAGGCGGCTCGGGGGGGAGGTGAGAGGGCTGCGGTGGGCCTCTGCCGGCTTTCCCTGCCCTTGTCGTCCCCTGCAGCGGAGTGGGGTGAGGAGACGGAAGGTGTGAAGAGACCTCCGGCCCCGAGTGAGGCCCAGCATCCCCGTGGCGTATGTCAAAGAGCCGGTGTACCTTTCCGTACCAGCCCTATTCCACTCCTCCGTGCAGGCCTTGTGTTTCTGCTAACAGCATCAGGTGCAGCAGCTGGCTGCTGTCAAGCCCCAGCTTGGGGTCTGGCTGTTCTGTGTCTGAGCAAATCATAGGCTTTGCCAGAAGCACTGTGTGTGCCCGCAGGAGTAAGTCGTGGCTATAGCAGGCTGGCAGAGGTCCTGCCATTTGGTCTGCCTCACACTCCAAGGCAGTTTAGCACCTTCTAGTTTTCAGAGGTTGAATCTGCCCTGGTTTGAAAATGGTCATGCCTGGTATCTTACTTCAAGTGCATTGACTGCTACTGAGAACTAGACACATGCTGAACACATCTTTTAGCATTGTTGGTGTGCTTCTTAAAGCATGTCATTGAGACACACCCCTACGACGTGAAGTCAGGATGTATGTGTTAGCATTGCTACTTTCTTTTCTCCGCACATGAAATCCCCCCAAAAGTTGTTAAGACTGTAATAACACACAAAAATTCAGCCAGTGAGGTGCGGTAGACTGTTGCAGGAGCCAAGATCATTGCAAAGATTTTCCATCTTTGGAGCTTTTCCCAGTGTTTTACAGAACCTGCTCGTTCCAGTATCTTACAGAGCCTACTTGAGAGCTTGATTATTTGTAACTTCTCCCTCCATTTCTCCCACTGGGCAAAAACTTCCGCGTGTCTGATTCTGGCTTAGGAAGGCGGTGCAGTGCTCCTGCAGTTACTGGGTATGGACGTTAGGAGCTACTATGGTGGGAACTGCTGACAGCTGAGAAACTGCCTCTTATACATGGTGCTCTGCTGTGCATGCTGACTGCCTCTAATTCAGTTTTTTGACACAGGGGAATGAGAAAGAGCGGTTGAAAATCATCTGAGCAGTGGGGACTAGACAGGAAATAACCTGGGGAAGAACAAAAAAATGGGGGCTGGTGTAGGAGCAGAAAGGGACTGTCAACCAGGGAAAGCTAGGAATAAAACACAAAGTAGGCTGGTGTAAAGAATGCCCACACTTGGTGCAAGGCAAAATACAGGAAAGATGCAGATGGATCTGTACAGAATCTGGAATAAAACCCAGGAGTTTTAAAACTTGGCATTACTGTGCTATTCAGCAAAAAGCTGTGCACTCAGGATCTCACCATTTCATATTTACTCTATTCCCCCTGTAGTGGCTGATTCCCACAGAAAATACAATGCTTCTTACACCATTTGTTCTGTTAATGTAGTTAATTTGTTCCGTTAATGTGAATCAAAAAATCCAGATTTGCCATAATCTATGTAAGATGTCATTTCCAAATTTCTTTTTCTTAAGGGGGAAATTATATTTAAATCTACAGTAAACTAACAGATTACAAAAAATGGCCTCAGGATTTGGGATATGTATTATTAAGGTTGATTCTTAAAGCACTTGTTCTTTCTTTTTTTTTTTTCATGGAATATTTGGTTGATTCATTGAACAGGGTAATAGGGTGCCTGGAGGGAAAAAAACAGGACTGTGAATAAACCAGTTCCCTGCAGACCTGTTTTGCTTGTTTGCTTTCTGTACTCCTTCTCAAGACACAGGTGATCTAACTTGAAGAAATATACAGAACTGGTATTTGCAGCTGAGACCAATGAAAGCAATGAGCTTAGACCTTCCCTCACAAGGAGCTTTTACACATAAAACTGTAATGTTTGTAATTAATAAACTAATTTCTTAGAACGTCATTGAACTGTAAGGAAGTTAACTGTTCTATTGGGTCACTGTTTCAGTTGTTTATATGGAGTAACATGAGAGGTCACAACTTGGGATTACAGTAAAACTGTATTTTGAATTATAGTAGTTTCAGAATCATAGTAAAGGAGTGAAGAAACCAGGGCCCAAACTCAGAGTAGTATCTGCTCTTATGCTTTAAAGCTGCATCATGATGTGTATTTATTTGAGGGGGCAAATACAGGTTTCTATAAAACTGTGTCATGATATATAGATGGACCAATTCGGGTTTTGTAGGCAATGTTGTGTCATATTTTCGCAGTGTCTGATTGTGTGACTCTTCTTATTATTGTGGTCACAAATTTTTTTTTAGGTGACACTTAAGATTAGATAATACCTGTTTAGATAGAGGCTTAGTTCTGTTGCATTCAATACATGTAGTACTCCATGTTCTCAGATACAATACAGAAGGTGGACATGGCAATGTTTCCAACTCTTTTATGGTTATGTGTCAAGAACTGCATTTTGTGATGAATGCAACCTTCTTGCTTTACCTTCAATCTTATGACTATGTTTTTGCTACCCATTTAGGGTTGAATGGAAACCTGAGTACTGTGACTGGGACAAACTTATGCAGAAGTGCAGTACCAGATCTGTAGTCATATGAAGAAGTTTCATCTTAAACACAGACATGTCTTAAGCCATAGACAGCTGAGTGGATTTTTTTTTAGATCTCAGTTTTGGATTTGGGCACCTAAAGTTTGTCTGATCCCTTCCTTAGAGGGCAAATTATTTTTCTGGACCTAGCCTCTAGTAGCAAACACAGGAAACTAGTTTTTCGATAGTTATTTCCTCACTGACCAGGCTGGTGGTATCTAAATTACGTTTTCTACTACAGACTACAGAAACCTTATCTCTGGCTGTTAACAAACTGTACAGTCAAGTAAACTCCACAAGTGAAGGAATCTACCATCCAAATAGAGAAGAAAATACAGAAATATTGTATGGGTCTAATGTTTACCATTTTCCTAACTGCATGCTACTCATAAGAGTGCATATATATACTACTATTGTTATTAATAGTATTGTAAAAAAAAAAAAATCTGTAAAAATATTTACTGGCAAGGGTTTGTTTCCATACCAGGTCAATGAATATTGAATAATGAGATTAAGAAACAATATGTCTGTTTTAAAATTTGTATAACTTCTATAGCTAATATAAATATGCATTTAGTTCTTAGGGACAAATTATTTTGGTCAGGGTATTGTAAGTTTATTATCATGATATAAAGCCATTACTGCTGGATTGGACAGGTCATCAATAGTTGCTTATCTGAAAACTGTAACTAGCCTCAGAAATTTTGTAGTGATGTAAGAATTCGGCAAACTTTGCAATTCATCTTCAAGAAACAGGTTTTTCTCATTTGATTCTTGAATTAAATGCTTACACATTAATGTCCATCCCTTGTAGCAACAGTTGCAATATGAGAAAAGGAGACAGTTTCTTAAGTCCATAACATACTGTATTTGATGGGTAGTTGTATTTCTGAGTATGTTAGAGAGGGGTAGAATATTTTTCATTTGCCTGAGGTATTTCTTATTGGAAATGGAACTCAGTGTGTTCCGCTGAGTGTTGAAAAACAGTTGTGGTTGTTCAGAAATTTTTATTTCTTCTGAGGTTCCTTTGTATACTAAGCTTTTTGTGGGTGTTTTTTTAATAATACAAAAATGACTGAGGTAATAGCGCATGCATATATGCATGATACGAGAATGGGGAGAACTTGCAAGGTGTAATAATTATATTCTGATGTGCATTCTTACTGGTCAAATTAGAACTACAGGATTGCTTTCACCAAGTGCTGACTGACGCCCGCTGACAACCTTTTGCGTAAGCCATATGTCCTAAGCTGTGTAAAGGATGTTTGCCTTGAACACTGAATTAATTTTTCCTAATGGATGGCCTGTTTTCCCCCCATCTGTAACAAAGCCCTTTTATACTGTAAAATCTTGAACTGAACAGTCCTGCCTTAATCCTAGATTGGCTGAGTCAAAACAGCTGGATTCTGAGGCACAACAAATGTTAATTTAATGAAATGGCATGACAAAAATAAAAAGATATCGTCAGAAGTCTGCAAGTGGGCTATGACAAGCCACATGTTGTTAACTGGCTGAATGTGTGTAAAAACACATGAAAGCTTACTGGAATTATTACAGAATAATCATATGCATTTCTGTAACAAGAAGCACTCAAATCAAAGTTTTGAATAACAACAAAAAAACCTGGTGTTGTACAAGCCAGTTCATTTACGATGAATTCAGCCATTACACAATATATCAATGTATTTTTACAAAGCAAAAGAGTGCCTTCTTTGCTAAATGGTATCAGATACCGGGCTTTTACTCGCATACTCATTCATGTCTTTAATTATATGGACATTTTCTAAAAAAATAACAAAAACACAAGAAAAAACAGTGAATATGTTTATTCTCCAAATAAAAGTTGATTCAGTATTCAACACAAAGCAAAGATGCAGCACAGAGAGAGAAGCCTTTATTGTAAGCAATGCAACGCTGTTTAAAAGAGTAAAGAATAGGCTGAACTAAGGAAAGGAAATATGAACATTGTAGAACCAAACATTTGGTGTCATTCTGTCCTCAATAAAAGTAGTGATCAGAGTTATTATGTAATACTAGAGTTACATCTCCAAACAAGGTATAGCCCATTTTCTGCACCTCCAAGCATCCTAAATGTAATAATGCCATCTCTAGGAAGCATAACAGGAAGGCATTATTTAATTAAAAAATATGGTATTATCCTAGTTATTCTTAGACTTTTTCACAACTGGGAAACCATTCTGGGAAATGCAAATCTTCAAATGCAAACACAGTTTAAGGGGAATGAACTGGTGGGTGGAGATAAGGTTCTGCATTAGTAGCATCAAAGCAAAAAGGAATGTCTCAGATATGTTGTAAGAAGTCACAGAGTAATATCAGTTTAGATTATTAATTAACTAGTATTTAATGAATATTAAAAAGTAAACAGTAATGAAAATGTTCATCACAGCAGCAAATCTTATGCTTGTTAAAGAGGCCTGTTACAAGTGTGAAATTAGTACCACTTCAGAAAATCTGTTTTATCATTATCAGTTTAGTAACAGAAATAAATGTAAACCAAGCTTAGCTTATGTTTTGCTGTGACACATTTCTATAAAATATTACCCTGACTGTGTGACTTTGCCTCTAAAATACAAAAAAAATGGGTCAAAATCAGTCATCTATATTCATACAAAGATTAAAGGTATTAGAGACATGTTTCATTCTTTCTGAACTGTTATCAGGGGCAAAAAACTTATTATTATGGAACATCACTAATGCTGTTATACATTACTTGTTTTGAATCCACAAGTTTTAAACCATGTGCTATAAGGAAGAAGCTAAGAACATCTACAGTGCTCTCGCATTATGCAGTAATGGCCTAAGCAGCCATGATGGTCAGAAGGACATTTGGTAGTGAATACTTTGCTATGCTTTGGAGCAATGCCTCAGAGTGTATGTGAGTATATGAGAATGTGTTATTTCATGTCCCAGCTTAACAGAAAATAACTGTTCATTTCTACAGAAGTTCTAAATCTTTATTTGAAGAGATAATTCACTGTAAATTCAAATGCAAACATCCCTAACAATGTTGGATATTTCTAATATTTGGTATAAAAACTAATTAAATCACAGCGTATATTTGAAATTTTTCTTTTCTTGGAAAAATGTTAACAATGTGGAACAAAATTTGCATATGTCTATTGTTGCTTACTGCCTTTTAAATATAAAGCTTCAAAAATGCAGGCACAAAGTGTGCTGTATTTTCAGATGGTATCCTGGTTCTTATTTTTTCCTTTGATCCCTTTTCAATTCAGGTGAAAAGTAGAGCACGAAAAGAATATTATAAATCAACTTCATCTTTTGAAAAATACCTTTTTCTGTTGATTGATGCAATTGACTATTGGCAAGAAGTTTGTGAAAAATTATCCTTAATGTGTGAGGCTCTGTACAAAGCAACCAAAAAAACTGTATAGGCAGCCCAACTCTAAAAAGCCCGTAATTTATTAAAAGCAGAAGACAAAAATGGATAAAGAGTAACACTCATCACAGGAGTACGGATTCACTAGTTACATTTCTTTAATCAAAATTAACCCTTTTGGCTTTTTAAATTTCCCTAAGAAACCCTAAAATGCTTACCTTTTATGCTGCCCACACATGTATCTTACGCGTGTGCTAAAGATTAATTCTGACTGTGCGAAGCTAACAATATTACACTTCCCAAAGTGATGAACAGTATGTCCCAGCTGTCCCAGCCATGCTGCATGGAAGAGGAGTGTGTTCCCTGCCTGGGAACAGCCAAACAGCCTGGGCTGTTTGGAGTTGAAGGAAGTAGTGGCAGCTGCTCAACTGGTTGAGACTTCAACAGAAACTTTTGCAGTAAATGTGTGTACAGTATGAAGGAGTGGACACCTAATCAACGATAATGTAGGGAAAAAAATGAAAAAGATGAAAATTTTGTTACACTTTGGAAAACAGAAAATGCCCATTACCTTGTCAAGTACCTTTGAACTTCCACCAGTTCATTTTTGTGCTTTTACTGATGTGCCCCTGTAGGAAAATAACCAAAATTGGGGAAAATGAGGAAATATGGCCGCGCAAAGTTCAGCTCAGAGGCTGTAATATTCGAGCAGCTTTGACAGTTGGTGCTCTCGAGGTGAGACACAGTTGCTGCTCCCAAGGAAACAGACGAGGTCTGCAAGACTGTTGTGCAATATCTTTGAAATGGGGAGTAGAGTGGTGCAGAGGTACCGCGGCTCATCCCTGTTATCAGGAGTAAAGATAATCACATAGTTGCCATCAAGAAAGGTGGATCGCAACTGCTGTCTCAGCAATGATGGTGAAATTGTGTCCTGTAGCTGAACTTTTCTCATTATACCTTAATGGTAACGGACCAAGGAAAGAGTTAAGAGCTTTCTTCAAATTCTGCATTGTCTTAACATAGAATAGGGAACAGGTGTGTTCTGTTCTTGCTAGTTATAACTTAGAATAGGGAACAGATATGTTCTGTCTTTGATAGTTAAACTGTGTATTGTCTTAACTCAGAATAGGGAACAGATATGTTCTGTCTTTGCTAGTTAAACTGTAACATGGAATAGAATAGGTAACGGGAACACATTGTTTAAAATCAGGGACCCTGCTCCCCCAAGAAGATGAATGTCTGATAGGAGCTTGTGTCAACAAATTTCTAAAGGACTCGAGGTCACCAGCAGGGGAAACCATGCCAAGGGTGATTATGTATGACTAGAGTAACTCAAGCTCCACCTAAAAGTAAAATGGTATAAATTGGCGAAAGAGAGGGGAGATATTTGGGAAGAAGCCCCCATCAAAACGTCTGGGATCAGTCGACAGGCTGGATCTCTCTTCTCCCCCCCATAGGGATGCCTATTGGGGAAGAGCTCTGTGTTATGTGCATTTACTTACTAACATCTTGCTGGCTATTTAGTATTATCACCGATCGGTTATTGCAAATCAAATCTGTTTCCACAGTCAGTCACTATCACTGGCTATCTCGAATCTATATCCTGTCATGAGTAATAAATTTCTTGATATAAGTTCCCGGAAACTGATTATAGGGGATTTGGCCTAAAGTATTGCTCGTCGAAGGACCCCTGAATAGGTTGGGTGAACACCCTCTGACTTGGCGGGACTGCCCAGGAAGGGCAGGCAGGTCGGATACAAGGGTCCCATCCTTCCTGGGAAGCGAGTAGGCTGGTCTCCCTAACCTCTATCAGCGTGGTGCTGCTCGTCAAAGGGTTCTCGAATAGGTTGGGCAAACACCCTCCAACTTGGTGGGACTGCCCAGGGTGGGCAGGCAGGTTGGATACAAGGGTCTTGTCCTTCTTGGGAAGTGAGTAGACTGCCTGGTATCTTAACGTGACAGCCCCATATCCAACTCTGTCAGCAAGGAGATAGATTCCTTACTAAGGCCTCCTGGGCAGCAATACCCTTGTGCAAGAATGCTAAAGGATTTTGAAGTGTTAAGTGAAAAAAAAAAAAAAAAAAAGGAAAAAAAAAAAAAAAAAAACCAAAAACAAAACAAAAAAAAAAACCTAACCAACCAACCAAAAACCCGGGAAAAAAGAGAAGATTTTTACATGCTGTAGCATGTTGCAACAAGCTTGTATGAACCTTCCAGAACACGACCTACAATGTAGAGAGGCACAATACCTGGTTGCCTACTTGGTTATGCTACTTCATGGCACAATTTAGAAAGCAAAACAAAGAAATATGTTAGCACTATTTATACAGTTCTGGTGAGGATGGCCCGCAATTCCTGTGGGAGACGCATGAAAGAAAATTTTGTGACATGGTGTCTTACAGTTACAGCATATTAGAAAGGCAGGAAGAAAAGGAGAAGCTCTTCTATTGGCAGCACAGCAAATAAGACTTATTTTCCTATCATTTTGCACCCTTTTCGTTACTTTGTTGTAATTTAATAAAGGACAAGCACCCTTTTCCTCAATGGTGGCATTTATTGGCTTATCTTCCCCTCAGGAAACCTTATTTAGGTTTAAATAGGAGTTAAGCTAATTGTGAAACTTCTCCATTTAGGAATTAATCAGATGTGTGTCTTCTAGATGATTGCCCATTCTTACTAATTCTGTAAGACTCTAACATCTTTGTTACCATTGTTTTTCTGTAATATTTGATTGATATGCCTTTAAAACTTACAGAAGAGAGAGGACACATGAGCCTTCTTATTAAAGAATTTATTTTTTTTCCTCATTAAATAAGGAACAGTGCTGAGATTTTTGATAAAATATTGTTCTTTAACATATAAAGATTAAATAATAAATGCAGTGCCCTCCACAACCACAGCACAGAGAAAACTAGTGCTGGTAGAAATGTGTGCTATCAAATATTGCAACTGGTCCTCAGACTCAGTGCCACTGGTCCTCAGACATCTGTCAAATGGCAGTAAACAGGAATCACTAAGCAGTTGTGATAACATCCTGACATTGCATCTTGACTTTTCTGTTAATAATGCATTACTACAGTCAATTATTAATTAGCTCCTTAGCTCTTTCATCTCTTTCTTTCTGCTGTGAGGAAAAATGTGTGAATGATGGGGAGGATATTTCACAGTCTCCTCTCTGCTGGAGGCAACAAGGGGAGGATTGACTTCTATAGCTTTTTCTTCACAGCATGCTAACTGCATCATAAGCAGTCACATGCCTGTCAACATGACCATGTCTGCTCCATAACCACATTGCCAGTGTTAGCAAGATACAAGACTCAATTGGCACTCTCTGTGGTGATGACAAGTAATACAGGTGTCTGATCTGCACACAGAAATTCACGCTGTGTCATTTTATTCTTGCATTTGTAAGGGCTAGATTAATTTGCCTGGTCATGCTTATCATCATAGAAGGAAACCGGTTTAGTCAACAAACATCACTTCATTGAAGACACATGCTGCAGTTATGAATCTTTGCCTTTGTAATTACTGAGACCAAGATCCCTTTTTTCAGAAGGGAAATCAGTTTTGAGAAGTTTGTGTTGATTTTGTTCATTTTATTGCTAGAAGGCAATAGCAGAAATTGCAAAGCTAGTTTAAGGGACAGAGAAAATGGAGATGCAAAAAACTTGTCTTTTAGTGTGGTGTAACAACTGAAAAGGAGTATATGAGCCTGCATATATATATTGCAGGTACAAGATCCCTATAAAAACTGGGACCTCAGCAACAGGTGGTATTACTTGATGACAGGAGTTTAAGATGATCAGCACTTAAATCACAGTATGCTCATACATGTATGGTAATGGTCTTGAAGACCCTGCTTAGTGTATATCGGCAAATGAGACTTCAGACAGGTGCTAGAAAATTCTAGTTGGTGTAGTGGTTCTAGTGGTTCATGCCTACTGTGCTTTCAGAAAAACTAAAACAAAACATTGCTCCCCTTCAGATGAAACTTTATTTTGATGTATGTCAGCTGGGTAAGAAATATGCCAATAGTGAGAGAATGTGCCTTCAACAAGTTTTACAACATTTACAAGCTTGAATGAGAATACAAGGAATTGCAAGGGATTGGTGGTTTGTGATTGAATTTTAGGTAACCGTTAAGGGACTATTCACACCCATGCATTTAAACCGTACAGCAAAAACACTGAGGCTGAATTATGGAGTTCCATGTACTATTTTTGTGCTTTCAGTAACATCAAAATTGCATAATATGAACTGTGGCTATTGGTGTGTATTTGATGTGCAACTTACAGATGCATTACAAACGGAAAACTCCCATCTCTTTGCCAGTTTGCCAATTTGATGCCATGAAAGTGGACATGTAACTTGATGAAAATATATGATGTAATTTGCTAAATCATAAGGACCATATAAATCATTAACATATTTTTTCTCTTCTTGTCATGCTTTATTAGATATAAATGACACAGCAGACTATTCAGTAATTAATATGCGTATTTTGTAGTACATAGAGACAACCTTCGGATTCAACTTTGATTTAAGTCAAGATCTTTATTAGGACTCAAAGTCGATTTAAGCTTTTGCTTCAGTTACATAAACTCTAAACGAGAAGGTAAACATTTGAAAACTTCTCCGTAGTTAGAAAATCAAGCGATATTTGTTTCTGTTTTTAGAAACCACAAACGATCTACCACTATCATTTACTTAATAATATAGAAGCAGTCTTCCTTGGAGGAAGTTGTGACATTTACTGAACCTTTTTTAAATTTAGGAGAAAGAAAAGTGGTGCATCTGGAATACTAATGAATTAGTGGGTTTTAAGTTCTTATCACCTAACAAGAAGAACGTCTCTTTCATTGTCATTACAAAAGAGTTGTTAGGGATACTGCTTCAAAAAAGTTTCTTACAAGAAAAAGTATAGCTTTATTCCAGAATTGTTTTCACCGCTAAGCTGAGGCAGCAAATCTTTGGCTAGATAATACGTTTCTTGACAGAACAATTCTCTTTCCCTGTTTTTTAAGACATCCTGCTTTCTTTCCATGTGTTTATTTCTACTGTGGTAATTCTAACCTGTATTTTAGCTGATATTTAAGGGCCATCCTTTCAACCTTTACATAATTTCAAAAGAGTTATAACTAAGTTTACTGAATCACAGCTCACACAGAGTGGGAAGTCAGGCCTTTAATGGTACAGTTTAAGTTTACTTAAGTAGTCACTAATGCTAACAGGCAGTCTTAATGTTTGCACATTCCTGAATTCACATCACCTATCTTGTGCTGCAGCATTAGAGATCATGATGGTGCATGGTCAGTGCAATCAGGCAAAGCAATGAAGCTGATACCTAAAGAAACAAAAAATAATCTGTTTTGAGACAGCTCGGTTCCTAAATTCAACTTTTCCTTTGAGTGCAGAAATACTTTCAATGGCATAAGCAAGACAACATAGGTTTGTATTAGTTTAAGCTGAATGTTAAACCACACCTTTAACTGTACAACAGTTTAACTGGCAATAAAGAGAAATTTATTTACAAGTTTAACCCAGGGGTGCAATGATCTGAATTTTGAGTGTGTCTGAATTCTGTGTAACAGTCAAATACACAAGACGGAAATTCGTTACTGGGTCCTGGATTTGTTTAGTTACTATGGTTAATGAAAAGCTATCAATAATTCTGTTCTTCTGATGTGTCCTGCCTCTGCAGAGCTAAGATACTCTCTGGGCAGCGTAAGCCAAGATTTCCAAGCCCAAGAAAGAAAACAATGTGAATTTTGAATTCAAACTGTCATCATGGATGAACATAGGATTATATTTCTGGAGTTCTGTTATTTCTTTGAAAGAAATACAATATATTAGAAGGCATCTAGAATAAGTTGAAGGAAGCTGAGTATTATACTGGACAACAGAATTGTTCTGATCACACAGGATTTTTGCATATATGCAGTTTAGAAATCACCTGCCTAACTCTCCAAAATGTATAGAACTTAGTGAAACTAAGTGAAACTAGTCCAGTGAATCTTGCTGTCTTAAAACAGCTTAAGTTCTGGAATGGAATGAATGAATTAATTAAAACACATTTGAAAACCACAAAAGTCTGGTGGAAGAAATAGAAACAGATTGTCTTTTTACCTAGCAGTGGAAAGGCCAGTTCCTAACCTTGACCCTAGGCCAGGTGTCTGAAAAGGTATGTAAAGTATTTGTTCTGAAACTACCCAACTTGCAATAAAAAGAGACAAATCTGACAAATCTTAGGGAAACTTATATTTTGTCACTGTTTTCAGAGTTACCTGTCAATAAAAGAGTAAAATTCTGAAGTTGTATTACTGCTACCTCTGGTCAGGGATGAGATAAAGCCTCAATACTGTTGGGCGCATGGAGCAGTCACCTTTAATTTGTTGAATTAAATAAGCTGTTAAACTCTTCCTATTAAAAAAAATAGCTGGACAACAATAACTGTTCAAAACACAGACTTAAGTATCATTTACAAGTGTATAGAATCTCATGCTTTTAGGCTTACTTTGGTTGCTTTCAGTATCCCAATGAATCAACAGCTACCAAATACTAGTCTTTCTTCAAAGGAAGAAAAAAAATATTGAAAGATAAACCTTTGAGCCATATTTGACCACAGATGGAATAGAGCTGTGACCAGAGCAGTTTTCTATTGATTACTCCCAAGTTCTGAAAAAAGACTGTGCATTCGTTGTAAAAAAGTAGAACTTAAAATAAGCAGAAGTTAGTAAGTTCCATCATCTTCTTTTCTTGATTTCTGTTTTCTCTTTGAACAGAAGTTTTGTATGTGATTAGACAAATAAAGCAGAGGGCATGTTACTCTTGTACTATTTCTGACTGAAACATTATTTTTCATCTAACAACAGTTTGGGAATAGATGTAGTTTTAGTCTTTTAAAATAAACTTATTCATCAGTTACAAAAAGAGCTTCATATGCATCTAGAAATATTTAAATATATATCTATAAATGTTAGCAAAGATAAGACAACACAATAATGTATACCACAATAACTATGTGGCAATTAGAAAGCTATGCATTCAAATAGTTTAGAATATCTTTACAATTCCATTTTTTAAATATTGATAATGGCAAGTGTAGTATAAGGGAGATATTTTAAGGAATATCAACAAGTTGAAAAGAAAATCTGAATAGACAAAAAGTTTATCAGTAGTTATTTTAAATCATTATTTTATTATCACTGTATAAGTTCTTTTTCTGCGTCACAGTTAGTCTGTACCCATCTTTGCTCAGTAAGACAAAATGTCACAGTTATATACATTTCTGAAGTGGATTATTTTAAATGTGTAATCTTACAGCTTGCCTATGATTTAAACAAAAAACAATTTACTCATCATAGTTGTCACACCTGCTTGAAGTCTTAACATAAGGATTATGGAATCCAAATTGTATTTCCTAACATTATTGTCGACCTGGTCATTACTACAAAGGTCTATCAATGATACTTGACTTCCTTTAGCACAATCTGTCTCTATGCATACAGTTTTCTAAATAATTCTTATGCATTTACCAGTGAATATAAACCTGTTTCTCAAACAAAGTAAGAGCTCTGTAAGTATATTTGCATTTGCGCCGTGCCTAAGCAGACAAAATGATATTGCAGTTTAAACAGTTCTCCCCCAGCAAGCCAACACCACAGCTATTACTGCAGAAGAAATTTCACTAGTCCAATGTTTTAATTATGCTTCACAGGACAAAATGTGGTTGAAAGCCTGACTGTGAAATCCCAGAACAGCTTTCTGGTAATGGTGCTTGTTCCACTTCACTTTTACGCTGTTATGTGCTTTAGAAAAAAATCTTCTATTATCTTAAAACATTGTTATATTGTATCAGAATGAGTGTGGATTTTTTGTTGAAATGGGAGGCAGTGAAGCTCAGAAGTACAGCCAACTAAAGAGGAATGAAGTGCACCAGATTTACCAAGATTAAGGAGCTATAATATAAACTTGAATATTCCTATTAAGATTTTTTTAAAAAATATTCACCACTGACACATTAAATTGAGACCATGGTACCTTCTATTAGTCATAATGGCCAGTGATCCGATCTGAACTGAAAGACATCCTTAAAATGGTGCTTGTGGAAGAGAATGTTAAAGCTGCAAATGCAGACGATGCTGAGAGAAAGAGTTAAATGTTTGGAAATGTCTGTGGATAAAATAAAAAAGGAATTTGAGTACATGTGATGCAGAAGTGGCTGCTTCATGAATATAGGCAGATTATTTTCTCCAAAATTCTTTCTCCACCTTCTTCTCAAAATGATAGCTGTATGTAATTCCTTGTTTGAACTTGGACATTTACTATCATTACAGCATGATTCTTGATAGCGGTCAAAAATGAGACATATTTTGCAGAAATTTTGCTAAGTAGTTATGTTATACTGTAAAACTGAGTAGGAAAGACTGGTCTTTAGTACTCAAAGGGATCTTGCATCTTTCAGCGTGAAAGACTTAAGTGTGAAGAGTGCACTATTGCACTAAATATCAAATATACACAAAATATTATCAGGCTTGACAATACAGAAAAAAAATCACTTCTGTCCAGGTAATGTAAAACTCTTCATCAGGTTTTCAGTCTTCCTAGAAGTATACCTGTAATCTTACTCTGGCAGAAAATAATAAGAACTGCTATGAATAAACTTACTGTCAGCAGCAATTATGCTCTGTGTGCACTGTTAAATGGCAGATAGCATTCTGGCAGAAGCCATTCTCCCACATCTTGATAACCTGACCAAATTTTGTAAGAAATTAAGGCTGGCAGTTAAGCCTAAAGGAGTGATACGTATCCAAGCTAGTTCCACTGCTGCTGTGTTACTCAGTATGCTGCTTTGCATCAGGACCATAAATGTAGCAGCCCCTTTTCTGGGGCCCTGTTTGGGCTCCTAACTGACAAGTCATGACTGCTGCACAGATCTGCCTTCAGCTTTTTTCATGTCTGCCCCACAAGATGTCTCAGGACCTGCCTTGCAATATTAAACTGGTAGGATTACTGACAGCTAAACTGTATGCTGGGCATGCTCCTGTCTTGCCTTTGGTCTGGCTTTTGCTTCTTGACATTGTTTTTTTGTGATTACAGTCCTTACTTCCAGTTCTTTTATTGGCCTAGTCAGAGCAACTGCTGTAACAGCCACTTGTTTTGCTTATGATCTTTTAACATATACTGCATACACTGAGAATCTTGTATGTTAATACTTCCATTTTTTAAGTAGCATTTTCTTGACAATTCTAGTTCAAGGAAAAAGGAATGTATTTTCTTTGCCCTAAGATACACATAGATGTCAACAGTTTCCAAAGCAATTATGCCTTTTCACATTTTTTCTTTAAACAATTTCATGTTCTGTCAAAACATCCTTTTAAATCTTACCTTGGCCACATAGCAAAATACTGGCGTATCTTCAGTTGCTTGAAGTCAGCGGGCAAACTGAATATCTGTCAGCCTTGGAGCTAGAGTGTCCTCTGGGCCTCACAAATGTTATGAAATGCATTCATGCCACAATAGCATGAGGGATATTTTCTGTAATAATAACTGTCCTAACCGTAAGGCATTTTTAGGCTGCCTTCTGTCTTCCAAAGAGACATGTGACAACCTGTGCTGAAGTGAATGTTAAATCTTACTCTGAAAATGCTGATTGTCTTTTCTGATGCTGTCATTCTGCAAATAGAAAAGTACCTATCACCCTTTCAGAATGAGATAGTTCCACTGATCAATACAGCATTCATGTTACTAGCAGCAAGACATGTTAAGGAAGATAAATAGCACTAAAAAGAATAGAAACAGATGGATTTCTTAGAATTTTGCTGAAGTAGTGTGGTAGATATTGTGGAGCTGTGTTATATGTTACACCAAGACTAAAATACAGAGAAAAGACAACCCACAGGATGCTGCATCATGTACTTTCCTGTAAGACACAAGGACACCCTTGCCCGAAGCCATGTATCTTTTTCTGTAGCTTTTTTCTACCAGGGCTTCATGAATCTGGGAAAGGCAGCCAGCTCTGATTACACCCTAGCAGAAGAACTATACTAGCTTCACTGCGTCTGCTGGTAAAACCTCCTAGACAGTAGACAAGCATTTCTTAGACTGAACTGTATGATCCAAGCAGCACTGGAAAAGGAACATCTCTGGGGAAAAGAATATGATTCGTCAATGTTCTTTCAATTTTTCACCAGTATTAAAAATACTGGTATTTAAAATGCTGGCCAAAAATACTGGTGAAAATACTGACAGAAGGGAAAAGATGGGACTGTTAGGATATTGACAACTTTTCTTAATTTTTTCACATTTTGCAACATTCATTTTGGGAGCATGGCAGTTAAACTGTATTATCTGATGAACCTAAACAGGTAGTGAGTTTACCTTGATAAAAACCCTTCTGTTAAAAGCAAACTTATTTAACTATTTACTTAATACCTAAGAAAATTTCCAAGGAGGTATGCTTTAGCATAACTATCTTTCTAAAAGGTTGGTGTTTTGAATCAGCAAAAGTGTCATTTGGAGAAATTGATACAGTAAAAAACATGTGGAGAGGCTGTAGAAATGAACTATATCACATTTCCATTCACAGACTAACCACAATCCAGTATGCCTGTACCTCCACTTCAACACAGTAATTCACTATTGATATTAAGCTTTTGTACTTCTGAATTCTGAAAACTAGCTGTGCTTCAAAAGGCCAGCAGAAATGGCGATGTCTTGCAGTTCAGACTTATGGATGTTATCCAGATGCACTAACTATATAATGTGATAAATAATATTTTACATCCTGCATTCATTAACTTGTGCTACTTTTTTACATTTTGTAGCTTATGCTTAATGATCTGCCTTTATCTTTCCCATCTGTTCTCCTGTTTGTTCAGTTATCAGGTACCATTTGCTAAGAAAGCAGCCAATAAAGGCCCATTCAGTACTTCTTAATAAGCTGGACTTCCACAGGCTGAGACATAAAAGAAAGGTGTAACCTCTCTGTAATCACAAACATGATTAGACACACTCTGGTCAGATCTGTCGTTATCTTAACCCTTCATGCCCCACGTTGGGTGCCACAAAGGACTGTTGTGGTTTAAGCCCAGCTGACAACCCAGAAACCATGCAGCCGCTTGCTCACTCCTCCTCCTTCCTCTCCCACCTCCAGGAGGGATGGGGAGGAGAATGGAAAGAATGTAACTCCCAGGGGCTGAGATAAGAACAGTCCAGTAACTAAGGTATAACACAAACCACTGCTGCTACCA
>WYDI02028170.1:0-19615 GCA_009867235.2 Psittacus erithacus | reverse complement strand
GGGTGGGTGGGGGCAATAGCTAGACATAAATTCTTTTGATCTTAGCCAAACAAGCAGCAATTCTCATGGAATGGTATGAAGGATGGAGCACACTGACCACACAAAAAACAGAGATACAGAAAGAAAACACAAAGATAATGAAGAAAAACACTTGCTTGGTTGTTTTTGTTTTGTTTTGTTTTTTGGCTTCTTTGGTTTTGGTTTGGTTTTTATTTTCTTGT
This sequence comes from Psittacus erithacus, assembly GCA_009867235.2. Classification (NCBI taxonomy): domain Eukaryota; kingdom Metazoa; phylum Chordata; class Aves; order Psittaciformes; family Psittacidae; genus Psittacus; species Psittacus erithacus. Next base: position 19,394 of record WYDI02028170.1, on the reverse strand, counting down.
TTGTTTGTTTGATTTTTTTTTTTTTTAGAAAAAGTTCATTTTGGTTTGTTCCTATATTTCTCCAAATAATCATCTGTTTTCTTCATTTATTATTTTTAACACATTTCATTGCCTCTGAATAAACCAAAATATCCTGGAATGTCTTCAATTTGCACTAGAAGCAAACAAAAAGACTTACTTTGTTTTCTTGATTTAATTGAAATATGACAGGATTTAATTCACATTATTTAAAAGAATTAATAACATCTAATATTTTAAAGATTATGGCTGGTTATAAACTAAAAGTAGAAAGACCTAAAGGTATTATTTTAGTGAAACTAAGCTTGTATTTCTATTTGTTTAAATCCCTGCTACTTTTCCAATTAAATTAAGAAGTACTTATTGACATAGAACATGTCTAATATTTAAAAATATGCAGAACATTTCTGATATTTAAAAATACCCAAGTTAGACAATATGAAAATATTTTCTTGGATGAAAAGCTTGGAGATATGAAGGGCAGACTTCATATTTCTTTTACAGATGGAAAGAAGTGGGTCAACTGTTTTGTTTTACTTGACAATTTAAACATGACTTGTGTACAACCCAGCAGGATTGCTAAGAGTTGACTCCTTTTTTCTAGAAAAGATCTACTTTGTTATCGGGAAATGCAGCATTGCCATGTATTCTCTGACACTGTGTAATACCCACTTCTTTTGGCGCACACAGACTCTTGCCCAGGGAAGCTGGACAAGGGGCTAGGAGCACAGTTATACTCTGGCAGGGCAATTGAATGAGTATCCACCAGCAGCTGGTCCTGGCTGCAGGCTTCCTTCTCCACACCTGCCTTCTGCCACCTCCAGCAGTCATCAGCCCTGTGTGATGCTGGTTCAGTTACTTAAACTGAGAGAAAACAAACCTGACAGTGAATCGAATACTTTCCTGCCAGGCTGATGAGTTGAAGCAGTCTGGGAGAGGGGCCAGAGCCCAAGCAAGGCAGGGAGGTATATCCTGTGGCTGGGAGAATGGAGATGGAATGCAAGGGCAAGAGGAGGCAGAGAAAGCAGGGTTTCCTTCTTTTTAAATCGTTTCAACTACCTTGCGTAGCTTCAACCTGGAACACCAAACTGGCTGCATGACAGCAGCACACCATCATGTTTGTTAAGCAAATGAGTTACTCTCAGACCTTCTTTGTCCTCAAAAGGTACACATGTAAATAAAATATTCTTTAATAGGTCATTTGTAGTTGAAACAGGTGCTTATTTTGTGAACGGCAAATTGAGAGCCGGTTCATGACTAGGACTCCAAAGGATTACAACATAAATAACAGCTATTGCTGGGTATGGTGGATTTCTTTTGCCTCACTGCTAAACACGCAGCTTGCAGAATCAGAAGCTGATCAGAAATTATGTTGAGGAAACCAAAAATATTCATTCTTTTTGCCAGATCAAGGTATTTAACTGTCTTTGAAGGCGCAAGCCCTTTGTGCTGGTTTGAGAGCAAACCAATCTCTTGGTATTGCTGGAGAAGATTGCTCAGTTTCAAATGAGTCTGGAAACTGCTTTAATCAGTGAAAGAAAAAAAAAAAGGCAGGTAACTAAGCTCTTACACCTGATGTCTACTGTTTGTATATCACCTTCGATCTCACTCATGAAAGATGATTTTGACCCACGTTCCTCATTTTTTTTCAGAACAGACTTGACAGTAAGCATGTAAAATTGTGAAAGTACAATCTTAATGACCATCAATCTCTCTTAAATTGTCTGAATTCCAAAACTTGTGTTATTTTAGCCCAAAGAGACTACTATTGTTTCTAGCCCTGTTACATTATCTTACATTTCTCCATGCAGTCTAAATGAGCTACTTTATCAGCCTCCAAGCCTAGCCTTATCCGAACTGATAATTTCCAAATGGTTGGCTCTCTATTTATTGGTCCAGCCCAATTTAGCATTATTGGCAAATTTAGGTACATTTGAAATTGCATACTCCCTTCGAGGTCATTTGTGTCCAAAAAGAAACCTGCAATAAAAGAATATTAATAAAATAGATTAAAAGTAATGAAATTCACTTAGAGCTGAAATGTCCTACAAAACAGAAGTACAGCGCAGCATTTTATAAAGCTGCTCAGGTGGCATCTCATGGTGGCTCATTTAAAAGGGCATATAGTGCATTTCAGTCTTGTTTGTGACTTTCTTTCTTTTTATTCCTTTCTTTTTTGACCTTTAACCTAGCCTTAGTAAAGCAATAATAAATTCGTGTCCTCTCCAGGATGATTTTGAAGCAAGAAAGCAAACTTTTTGTAACAGCATGCCATTGGGAGAACCTGATTATTTAACTTTTGTATAATAATATCAAAAGCTTCAACTAAAAAAAAAAAAAAAAGAAAGAAAGAAATTACTGTATCCACCTACTGAATACAGTTATTTTCTTTTTTCTGCATGCTAGACCTGAAAGGGAAAATTGAGTGGAAATTGGCCAAGCTGCAGGGGCAAAAGGTCAAAATGAATGGACTTTCAGGGAAATAAATGTTATTAAAGATGGATATCTTTGCCAACTCCATGGTGTGCCACCATGTGCATGGAGCATCTTGAATAATGGATCCCAAACTGAGCTATGTTTCTATGGAAGAAGAAGGTTTCTAGGCAGCGGACAGATGCCTGGAGTAATGGATGTAACATTTCACTCTTGAAGTGATTGGCCTATTTGGGCTGTAGATCTTACTTGGTGTTAGCTCTTTAGGAAAAAAAAAAAAAAAGAAGAAGAAGAGTGTTGAGAAAAGAATAAATTTTACCTCAAATCCCCCTCATGTATAAAGTGCCCTGAGATCAAACAATGAGTTACATGAGTGCTGGGTATTCTTGTCAGAAGGAACATTTCAGATCAAATGATTCGTGTTTATGGTGTCTCCCAGTCCTATCTTTTGTTATACCTTTCTGTGTGGTGTTATGATTTTTCTTGAATATGTTGCTTTTCTCAGGTACAGAATCAAACACTTTACAGAAATATGGATAAACTTTTTTTTACTACATTGGTGACATAATTAAAGAATTCAAGCACAACAGTGGATCACCTTTTTTTTCACTTTCAGGGATTTATAAGGCATGCTTGATCATAAAGTATTATAAAAGTTCTTAATTATTTGTCTTTACTTTTGCCTAAAATTTACATCACAGTGCATACAAATTCCAGAACAATAGAAAACCAGGAATGATGATTTGACTTGATTTTCACTTCTCTCTGGAGGGTGCAGAGATTTAAGCTTTTAAGTTCAGGAGATACAAAACCCCCTGAAATAGCTGTTTGAGTATGAAAAAACCCCCGCAAAACAACCAAAATTATTTAAGTCAGTCAGTATTTGTATATGCTACAGCACTTCTTCCCTCATGGCCCTTTGCTAGTCCTAAAATAACATTAGAAAATAGAAGCAATCATTTGCTAATGTGAAGGTTGATCCAAGTTCACAGTGCAAAGTTCACTTCATGATATTGAACCGTAGGTTTCATATTTTTTCTAAAATCCAAAATAATCTCAAATTAGTTTTTCAAGGCATAACTATCTTTTCAGGAAACAAAAGCACTTTTTTTTTTTTTTAATAAATTTAAAAAATGGGTCTTATTCTTTTCTTTTTCCATTTTTCAGTTGAATCCTAAAGTAAAAGAGTACTTGCCATGTTTTAACAGAAGTAAACTAAAAAATGAAAGATATGAAATCAATCAATTAACCAATCAATCTTTGTACATCTTTGCTACTGAAATGACACTAGTACTTGTATAGAGGCCGATAATTTTTAAATTCAAATGACCTTACGTGCTGAGACATTTGTAAGTTTGTATCTACAATGTTTCTCGTATTGCACAGAAGTAGCATGAAAAGTAGTTAGGGTCTTTTATTTTGCAAATTAACTCTGCTAAAGTGTATGTGGATATTAGCGCTGTATTGCACAGTTCTCAGCAACTATCTGCCTCTCTTTCTTACCCTTCCTCCTCTCATACACTTAATATCTAATATTCAAGTTTTAACTCAACAACTGTTGCTTCAAAATTGTCACTAAATAGATGTGCAATAAACATTAACATGTGCAGCACTTCAGGTTCTCTCCACTTACTGAAATTATTCATATTGATTTTTTAAATTATTCAGCTTGTTCTCATGTGCAGTAAGTTGTTGAATCAATTTAGGTTTAATTTCCTATTACAGTCACATGAATCTTCTATGTGCTGCTTTGCCTGAGTGATATTGACTCTGTGCAAACAATTTCGGGGCTTTAGACATTTTTCAATATTCATCACTTTAAATATGATTAAAATTTTTCCCTCAGATCCTTATTTCTGAGACTTGAAATATAGGCAATAAACTATTTAGGGCTCAGAGTATTTCTTTTGTTTCAAATATTGATGCAGCTGATTCAGGCGCTTCAAACAAATGAGAGAGCATGAAACTCATTGTTCTCAGTATACTGCATGCCACACTTGTGCTGGTTTTGCATACTCTATTTCCTCTCAGTAAAAATATAGTGAGAAAGCCATTTTTTGAATCCTTTTATTGTACAGTTGAATATTGTAGGTCTTTCATCTTGATGGACTATGAAAAGAAGGGAGAGAACATTTTAATCCTCAAATGCAGACTGTTTCCTGATCCCTCGAATTTCAGGCAGTTTGCTATTCCTCAGAAAGTCTGCATTTTTTTTCTTTGGCTGGATGTTGCTGTCCTGCGCAAAACTCTGTGATGACAGAAGTAGCATCCTTTGCAGGCTGATAGAATCATCAGAGTCAGAAGAATCAGTTCAGTGGATTCTGTCAGTCAAGAGCTATAGTCTATAGGCGCTGGCTATAGTTATGCATAAAAAGAAAGCTATTTCATAGAATCATGGAATGGTTAGGGTTGAAGGGACTTTAAGAACCATCTAGTTCAAACCCCCTGATGTGGGCAGGGATGCCTTCTACTAGACCAGGTTGCTCTAAATTCCTTCCAACCTGGCCTTGAACACTGCCCGGAATGGGGCAGCCACAGCTTCTCTGGGCAACCTGTGCCAGCACCTCAGCACCCTCACAGGGAATATTTTTTTTCCTACTATCTCATCTCAATCTCCCCTTTGTCAGTTTAAAGCCATTCCCCTTGTCCTGTCCCTACAGGCCCTTCTAAAAGTCCCTTTCTAGATTTCTTGTAGGCTCCCTTCAGGCACTGGAAGCTGCTGTGAAGTCACCCCTGAGCCTTCTTTTCTCCAGGCTGAACAAGCCCAACCCTCTCAGCCTGTCTTCATAGGAGAGGAGCTCCAGTCCTCAAAGCATCTTCATGGCCATCCTCAGAGACAGTTGTGGGAATGCCCAGTATGATCATATCACCATGTGCATGTACAGGAAGAGACATTAAACTACCAGTGCAGACCGTGCTGCCTAAATTGTCTTCTTTAAGAAGACCACGAGCTTGATGGCAGCCTTTTGTAGCTGGAATCCATCCAAAATTTTCTGTATCTAATACCTCCTCCTTTCACCAAGCCTGAGTCTTGACCCTTATATGCTTCAGGGCATAGAGTGAGAAAGCAAGAGTGAATTAAAGCTGACAAGGACTGATTCTGCTTGACAACGGCTTGCCAATTATCTGAAGCTTTAATATGCTTTTTCTTAAGTTCTTACTTTTCCTCTACTGCTTTGAAGAGCATAGGATATCAGTGATCTTAAGAAGTAGTTGTGTATCAGTTCTCAAGGAAAATTATGATTTTTTGAAAAGTCAGACACTGCTTCTGACTTCACAGACATTCAAAAATGTAGTTGGTGATTTTGATGGCTCAAGGAAGATAAGGCTTTTCCTTAATTGTATCTGGAGTTTGACTACTAGGTAAAGATGAGCACTGATTGAAGTGGATAAAGAATTCATAAACTTATTAAGTGAAAGATCATTATAAGCGTCTTTTTTGTTTCTTCCTTCTATAATTGAGTATTTTAAATCCTCTGTTGTATAAACAGTAGGTAAGGGATAATCATATACTGCACTTCCCTGAACTATATAGACTCACTTCATATATATAGAAAATCAGAAGTCCTATCCATATGAAGACAGGAATTTTTGATACAGTATATTTTTATTTGTATTTCTAAAACCAAGAAAAATTTAGTTCAAACCACAAGCACATCTAAGTATAACAGATTTTTCTAATGACTTTTGAACCTTGGAGATTTCTGTTCTGCACAATTTTTTGTTTAAATAAGCTCATGTTGCATAAAGGAGGACATCCAAACATTTATTCTGTATGTGTGAAAACTGAACATGCATTCTGACCTTTAGTTTTCTAATTTTAGCTGTGTGCAATCTGACTTTCTTATTTATAACAGTTTACTTCCTTTAAGTGCTTGACTTTGGCATCCTTATGATCCTCAAAGAACCCCAGTATTGTGTGAGATGTGACTTCTCTGCAAATTTGGGTTGACTCTTCTTCAGTGTGTCTGATATGTGCCAACATCTGATGTGCCAATTTGTTCTATTATTTAAAAACCTGTCTGCTCCTTTGTCGCATATGGGTAACACAGTTCAGGTCTACGGCTCCCCAGACCCCCTCTAAAATCTTTACATTAGCATCACATTAACTACTTTCCGGTCCTCTGGTATGCAGGCAGTTTTTAGTAAGATTTTACACTGGCTGGCAATTCCTAGTGTTCCCTTTGGAATCTAATGGGTCAATACTAGCTGATCCTAGCAATCTGCTACTGTTTAGTTTAGTGCATTTAACCAATTTGTTCTGTAATCTTGTCTACCAGCCCTCTGCCTATCACTAGTTTTGCATGTTTCTCAATTCTTATGTTTCTATCCTGAACTTAAAAGAACTCATGATTCTTTCTATTTTGTGCATTTCAGTGCATCATTACCTCTGCTTCTCTGCTGTTCAGGCTTGCAGGCTTTCTTATGGATTCTTAAAGGTTTGGGTTTTTCTGTGAGGAGTGGTAAATGTTCACTCTGTCCTCTCTTACAGTGGGTTTTAATTGTCCATGTCATTAAGATTTTTTGTCTGTCCTCTCTTAACAAATTTCATTTTTATGCACCTTTGAAATATGTGTAAGATTTTTTTGCCTTTGTAGATTCTGCAAGGCATACTAAGTGCCAGTACCCAGTGGTATCTGCAACTTTGTACAGTAATGTTATGAACAAGGTCTTGTACTCAGGACCAGCTGAGATGTTGTTTCACCTGTTGAGGTGTTCTTTCTAACTGCTCCACAAAGCAGCTGTTTATGATATCTGAGGATTCAGTCTCAGCTTCCCGACCAGATAGGACATCTGTTCAAGTGACATGTTAGTAAACGCAGTATCCCATTACGACTGTGTTTCCTTGCCCTCTCAGCCTCTCTGCTGCCATTCAGAATGTCAATCACCTATCAAGCTTATTGTCATGTGCTTATTTCCACTCCGGGCAGGTTTATAAAACGTATGAAATGAATGTTGGCTACAGGGCTGATTCCTTAGGCCCAGCTTAACAGGGGCTGTCAGTAGGTGTTCTCACAGGACTGTTTATTGTAAGAAATACTGCCTGGAGAAGAAAACAACCTGATAAAGGACAGTGTATACAGCATAGAATCAATGTACTCTTGAGACATGATCAAGTAAAAAGTACCTCTAGTGAATATCACCCTTGTTTATTGGTTTTGTTTTAGTGGTGTCATACAACTACTTCATGACTAAATACATGCCTGCAAATTTGCATTACACTCTTCGAGAACTACACTTTTTAAAATCCTCAGGGACCTCATGAGGACACATGAGATTTCCGTGGTATTAGCACCACCTTACAGAAACATCACCTTCATGACTGATGTACAGTTGGTTAACCAAGCTTAATTTCACAGCAGGATTATCAGGTCAGCCCATTTCAGAAAGGATCTCTTTTAATTTCTAAAGCTGAGGAATCAACACAGTAAATTATCTAAGTTCTGTAACATATTTTGGTATATGACATACAAAGTAAGAATGTACCTGATATATCACATGATACATCTTTTATAAAATGTCACTAGATTACTGTGTATTAAAAAAATCAGGCTGACTTTCCTGTTTTTCATGTATGCATATATATTGCCCATGTATGCCATGTGTTGTTGTTTGAACTAAAATCTAGTACTTGAATATTTGACAATGTGTGTAGGGGGCCTACAAGGATGCCGGAGAGGGACTCTTCATCAGAGACTGTAGTGATAGGACAAGGGATTATGGGTTCAAACTTAAACAGGGGAAGTTCAGGTTAGATATAAGGAAGAAGTTCTTTACTGTGAGAGTGCTGAGGCTCTGGCACAGGTTGCCCAGAGAAGCAACATCTGTGACAGTGTTCAAGACCAGGTTGGATGGAGCTTGAAGCAACCTGGTCTAGTGAAAAAAGGTGTCCCTGCCTATGGCAGGAGGTTTGGAACCGGATAATCCTTAAGATCCCTTCCAACTCAAACCATTCTGTGATTCTCTGACTGCACTTCAAATTTTGTCTGCATATACTAGCTAAAGACATGACTGATGATAGAAAATGGAAAGACTGAAAATAAGCCTAAATTAAAAGTATTTAAATGACTGATGCAAAACAAGCATGAAATAATTTCTCTGACTCAATTAACTTTTAATATAGTGTTTCTGCACTGAAATTCAGCTATGCTAAATAGAAACTTAAATGAGAACTTAGACTTCTTCCCTTTACCTAATATATTTTGAAGTGTGAACAGCATTCATTAATAAAAATATCTGATTAACACTATCAGTAAAATATACAGCCTGATTGCTAGGTACATATGGATACAGATACTGACATAAATAAGGACATAAATCTAGATTTGCATCAAGACAGATATCATGAAGAGTAAAATCTAGTATATTTGTTTCTTAAAAATTTACTAATAAGATCATAAGCTACAAATGATATTACTAATTAGATGCCATAGCCTTAGGTAAAATCCATGTACACAGGTGTGTTTATTTTTACACTTCAGTTCTAAGGATGATAAACTGGTCAAAGAACTGAATGATATTATTTATATCAATATCTCAGATTAGGACCTCACACTTTTTTTCTGCTTGGGAAACACACATGGGTCTGTCTGTTATTCTTTCATGAACTTTACAATTGTATGGCAGCAGGTGCATGCATTATGTCTGATTTTTAACTTGAGACATGAAAAATTGATTTCTTAGTAAACAGTCTTGATTTACTTTTGAATGTGCATGAATAACTTTCACATACAGAATTGCTTTTATTTCTTTTTAAGCATTCTTTATATGGATATTATGATGAATTATTCAGATCTTTTTAATTACATAAATTAAAACTAAAGCATTTGAGACTAGAACTGTTTACTAGAAAAAAACCTTGAAGAACTATTAGATAAAATGTAACTAAAATTCAACAAATTTCCATACAAAATTTGAGACAAAACTGTTGAATTGCATTACCCCAATGCAAAATCTATTATCATTAAGCCAGAAAATTGCTCTAGAAAACTGAAAATGAGGAAGCAAATAAAATCAAACAAAAGATTAAGATAAAACCCATAATATTTGTGAACAGTCTTATCCACTGTCTCTATTGGGAAAAAATATTTATTGTATTTATTTCTAAATACATAAAAGATATTACATTGCAATATAAAGCAATCATCTACTTTTCAGTTTTGATTTTTAATATATGACAACATTGACACTTAGAACAGAAATAAGAGAGTAATCTTGAGAAATCAATGTGCCTTTCTTATGTTTTATGTCACATTTCTTACTGAATACAGCAATTTATTGTTTCAGCAATCCTTTGTAAAAAGTAAAACTATATAAATCATTATTTTGTAATTCCCATTGCTGTATTTCTCAACTGAATGTACAGATTTAAGGAAATTAAAACAGTTGTTCATCAGGTTGTCCACCTAAATACCCATTCTGTATTTAAACGTTCATTTAAAGTAATGTTATGGATAACTGAACTTGAGACAGTATGATTCAAGGACTGCCTGTACTGCTATCTCAGTTGGACTTATCTAGAATAATGTGCTTTATAATAGCTTTTTGTGTTGCACTATGGGTCTACTGAACACATAATGGCAACACAAATGTTTAACATATTGATAATGAATATCCACAGCGAAGAGCACTGTACAGCTAAAACATTCTGACTAATCAGATACCTAAAGGACATGACAAATTGGAGAATTAAGCACATAATGCAAATACCAAGAAATCCTCTGGGCACTAAAAGAAAAGGGCAAATAGAAACAAGCGCTTCTTTGATGTATTTTGTAGCCAAACTAATGAAATCTACATAGCTGTATGTAGGAATAGATGACAATTAGGGTGGGTGATGTATTTTTAATGTAACGAGAGCTTAAAATTTAAATCAGCACTTGTAGTCCTTCATAGTTGGTAACCTTTGACTTAAGAGAAAAAAGTGAATGTGAAGACATCCAAGAGTGTCACTGACACAGAATTTGCATCATGACCTTCAGCATGTTTAAGAAAATTGAAAAATATTTTCCAGTCTTCTTTTTTCTCTGCAGATGGGCTATGTTAGAATAGCTATAAATACACATTATTTTAGCATTTTTTTAATCCATATGTGAGGTAGATGTAAATAAATCTCAAGTACAAAGAATAAGGCTGGACATTAGAATGAGAGGAATGACAATATTAATTGCTCTCACCACTCACAACATGATATCACAGATGTAGATTAACAATTGCGCTTTGTTTCTGCTCAGTTACACGTCAACCATTGTAAACCAGTGGGTAGGAGGTAAATGTAATGGGTTAGCACCATTCCCTAACTACGGTGAAGTTTTTTAATAAGTCTCTAGTCCAGTAAAGAAATAGCTAGCTAAACGCAAAATGCCCAAATAGCACACAGTTAATAATAGCGTATAGTACATTTACTCTGAGAAATTAAACACCTGCTGCAACATGTACTTACTTAATCAATGCGGGGGAAAAGTAAAACATCTCTGAAAAGTCATCTGAGATCTAATACCCACTGGTATTTTCACCTCCCTGTGAGATGGAAAGGGAAGTTGGAGAGGGTCTTATGCCACACTGCCTGGCACCTGTGCTACAGGCTTTTCAGAGGGGGTTTACTTCAGACTGGCACTGGTCTTAGTGCCTGGTAATCTTGCAGTACCAAAGCTGCTACCCTGGGCTACGTTTCTGGTTTAGCATCATCTGAAAGAAGCATGTGACCTCCAGAAATAATGAACTGGAGCATGTGGGGATGCACAGGAGATTCACTTCAAAAGCGCCGACCTGACTCAAAGTAAAATGTTCATTCAGGTTTATCCTGGGACTGGACTGCAGAGGGCATGTGCCAGACGGGACATGAAGATCCCAACTGGTGTGTTCTCCAGAGCTTTTCTGGGAACTGCTGCATTTCCAAATGTCTCCACTTAATCGGAGCCTGTGATATTTGCAACTCTTCCCTTCTCAGTCATTCTTTGGAAAATGTCTGCTTCTCTTTAGTCCCATAGCTGAATAATTAATTACTAGTACCTGAAATGTGTCCAACTCTCTGAGCAATATGTGCTTGATGCTGCTAGTTCCTAGAGATGTTGCTGTCCACCACCCTGTGAATCTGCACAAAAAAAAAAAGTTTTACCCCCTTTACATTCTTCTGTAAGTCGTCAGCCACTGCAAAGCGAAAAATTGCATCCAGTACCTCTTTGCTGAATAGAAGACAGGACAATGTGTTTACCCTGAGGGAAAGCTGAGACCTACCTGGAATGAAAAGTGCATCCAAGGTGAGTTTAATTCTGACAAATGCAACCATAATCTGCTTTGAAGTAATCTGATCACCTTGTGAGTGGGAAAGTTTAGTAAACTGCTTACAACAGAAAAGAAAAATAGCTTTTGAATTTTCCATAGAGTAGAATAAAATATTTTATGAATATCTGTAATACCAGCAGAGAACCTAGCCTTCTTTTGAAGAGCAGGATAAGAGCTGTCAGCCAAAATGTAACTCATCTTAATAAACAGCAGAAGGTTTGACTGAAATGAACAACAAAAGCAAAAAGGAAAAGAACAGAAAGACATGGTGAAATTTCATCATTGCTCAGTGTCTTTTCAACTGTTTGACGAAGTGACATAGATAGAAAAAGAACAGGAGTTGGTAAAACATGCAAATTACTCTGCCCTTCTGGCCTTTACCTTACTCTGTTTGAGAGTTCCCTTCTGAAAGCAGAAAATACCTTCAATATATGTCTACTCCAGGAGAAAAACCATTTGCTTTGAGCACTTATTACTCCCTATACTTATAATGGCAAGAGCATAATCTGACAAGGAAAGAAGCAGGGTGGAGGAACTTACATAATTTTAATCATAATTTAAATCAGTAAGCAGGAAATTTTGCTTTAATGAACCTTATGATCTTGGTTTTCATGAGTAATTTTTAGTTACTTTCACAAAAGAAGGTTGATTCTCATTAGATGGTAAAACTGTTGTACAGCTTGTTTATGACAAATATAGAATTTATAGTAAGTATGACATTTTTTGCTTTCCAGAAGATCTGTAATATTTGTCTAAGCACTTATACAATTTAAAATAAATTTTATCTGCATTTAAGTGTTCTTATATTATTAGAAAATCATTCTCTTCTACTCCCCTGAGAAAGCATTTTTAACTTTTCTTTGGATATGTCTCTATCTGTACAAATTATAGAATGTAGAAAATGAGATGGAATTAAAAAAAAACCACAAAACCACCAACAAAAAGAACCCCAACATTAAGGCAATATTATAAATAATTTTGTACATAATTGGAAAGATATCTTTAAGTAATCTAAAAAACATAGATATCTAATGTGCTAATAGTTTTCATTTTGATCTGATGCAATGAAAACAAATTATTACATACAGATAGTAGACCAAAGAAATTAATATTCTCGTGAAGTTTTTTAAAATGAGCAAGCCCTATCTTTTCACCCTTTCATCGTGCAGCTGAGGAAAGCGAAAAAAAGAGAAGTCTTATCTGCTTCTTAAATTCACAGTAGCTTCATAATTATGAAACTAGCCTTTGGACTGAACTATATGAACAAACTAAAATGAAAAAAGTATTTTCTTAGCATCATCAAAAGAAGCTGTTGATAATCAGAAAACTCTTGGTCCATATACATGTGTCTTTCAATTTAGGTACAGTGGAAAGGATTTTTACCAGGTGTTTTGTTTAACTTTGTGTTTAATTTCAGAAACACCACTCTGTCTTACCCTTTTCCACTGAAATAATCTATGTCAAATTGTGCAGACGATGTAAGTATATTGGAAACCTGGACTGGATTATTCAACAGCATAGAGATCTGCTCTCCCACTATTCTTAAAATCTAGAGATATTCTCATTGAAGTTACAGAAAATGATGGCTCTTATGCCATGAGGAATGTTTTATTATAATGCAGTATATGTTCTCCATCATGCCTCTTTTGTTCTAATGTATATCAACCTGAAAGCCTGCAAGATGGTGATAATGTAAAACTATTTCCTGTTCCCATATGTTTTACTTTAATAAGAACTGTAGATGACCTGGTTTAACTAGTTAATTTAAGAGACAACCAGGGAATATATAGCTGTGGCTATAGCATATAGAAAGCATTAAAATGAATTAGGTACTTTAAAGCCATAATAAATGAAGTAGCAAAGAAAATTATTCAAGGAGTTGAACAAAGGCTCATATCCAAAGCAGTGCTACAGTTTTTGTGCAAGATACAGTTTTGGTAAAGTGTCCCTGCAGCTGTTTCCTACCAGTTTATTATTTTAAATGCATGGTGATTTGACTACTTTGACTAGCACTTATTTTGCTATATTATTAATGTAATGTGTCCTCATACAGTCCAAAGATCGGTTGTAAGGTTCAGTAGCCAATCTCCATAGCCAGCTTCCAAACTATGGTAGTAACTCTTATCTGTGGGAGCAGCTGATATACAGCTGATACAGCAGGTTTTCGTTGCAAAGTGGATGCTATTTTTATCTGCCAGAAACTGAAAGCTGACTTGGTCATCTGCGAATGTCTTCTTGAGTCACTGTTTCTCAAAAAGTAAGAAGATATATCCTGTGAATTTAGTTTGACAGTGGCAAGAAATTAATCTGAAAAAGTCAATATGGACTTTCCAAGGGAAAATTGAGCTTGATCAGCCTGACTGCTTTCTACAATGAAATGACTGGCTATGTGGATAAGGAGAGGGTGGTGGGTGTAAAATAGCTTGAAATTAGTAAGCCTTTGTACTCTGCTTTCCATAGCATTCTCATTTGGAAGCTGAGCTGAGATAGGCAGGATAAACAGACTGTTAGATGGACTGTAATTCTGGACAATTAGAATCACAGTCAAGTAATCAATAGTTTGACATCTGGCTGGAACACCTATTTAGCCAGGCACCTGTACTGAGATCTGTATTGTTCAACAGCTTCATCAGTGAGCTGGATGACAAGACAGAACACATCAGTATCAGATCTGTGGACAACACTAAACCAGAGGCAGTTGCTGGCACATCCAGCAGGAGTGCTTCAGTCCAAATGGACCCTGAGGAGCTTCATATATCTTTCCTACCTTTTATGTGCCAGGCTGATGGGGAATATTACAGTTTTCTGTTTGTTTTCCATGAAGTTTTTCAAACTAAAATCTTAGGTGGTTGAAGATGAAACAAAAGTGTCAGACCAGTTGCTATAGCTAACGTCACAGAAATAAAAACTGCATAATCTCAGGGAAAATAAGGAGGAATTAAAAAAAAAAAAAAAACAAAAACAAAAAAAAAACCAACAAAAAACCCACCACCACCACAAAAAAAAAACAGACCAAAAAAACACAAAAAAACCCTATAAAAAAACCCCAACAAAATAAACCCAAACCCAAACAAACACCCCAAAAACAGCCAATGAAGCAAAAACTCACTACCCTACTCCCCTCCCCACATAAAACCCAAATTTGTAACCCTTGCACAGGCTCCTATTTGGGAAAGCTATTGAATACTGGGTAATAGCTTGTAAAATAGACTCATAAAAATACAACTGGATAAAGGGTTAGCCAGCTGCACATGCACAAGCTTGGCTGCAGTAGTGGGAAGAAAGTTGTGTATTTTGTAACCAGCTAAAACAGTTTGGAATTGATTTGAAAATCACAGCTTTAATCACTGTATGGAAGAGAAATTCAGTCATGCTGGATTTAATAGCATTGTGACACCTGAAAGATGTTGAGTGGCTTTATTCATAAATCAGATAAAGCCAAGACTTAAGTCTTCTGAAACAAACCAAAATGGCATCTGAATATGCAGTGATTATCTATTAAAAAAAAAAAAAAAAAAAAAAAAAAAAAAAAAGGACTCCTTAGACAAGTAATGTAATTTGCAAAAATATTTTATGCTGTTCAGGAGATTTTAACGTAAACTATTAAAAAACCTGACATATAATACTTGTAAAACGCTGTAGAATACCACACAGTATTCAGGGCATCACATGATAGAATGTATAAGTTCTGTTCCAGTAAGTTCTATTTTTTAGATCATAGAAAATCTACAAAGAAAATCCTGTTGAGGGAAAACTGCAGTAGATGCTAAGAAAAGGAAAGCTCTCACTTTCTAATTCTGACCTTATTAATCAACTGTGCACTGGAGCTGCACTGTGCACTGGAGCTGCACAGTGCACTGGCATTCATACATAATGAGAAATGGGGAAATCATTCTTAGCAGACACATGGCATGGGGAATGCTGCACTATTTTAAAAGTTCACTAATGAGGATCAGGGACCTTCAAGTCCCCTTGCAGAGTTTCTATTCTCCTTTGTGTAATTGTGCCAGTTACGAATTTGGTGTACTTCCTTCCTCAGCTAACATTTTACAAAGGCATGGGTAAATCTAGCTGCAGGAGTTCCTAGTTTGGCCCGTCTCACTGTTGTGTGCTCTTGAACTGAGTGATCAAGTTACAATAATCCTGCTTTAGGCTGACTGGCATTTGTACCTGCGTGCTAAGTATTCAGTAAAGCTGGAGGAATATGTGACCGTCAAAAGATATACTCCTTTTACTATATTTTCAGGAACCAATCTGGACAGAATCATGGAATTTTTTTTCAAGAGGTCAGCTGTCTCAGCATAAAATCACGTGCATAAAATGTACATAAAATCACGTGGCATGTTATTTTTATATAGGAAAATGTTAATTGCTGCCATCAGACAGAGAGCTGAATAAACCTTATGGGTAGATTGAATTTTAGCAGAAAAAGCAAAAATGCCTTTCTATTTAGTGAGAACCACTAGGTTGTATGGGAAACCTGATGAGATGTACAGCATGTGATTGGGAATGCTTGGGGAGAATTACAGCCAAAGCAGTTCAGGCAGTAGTGTTCCAGGTGAAGCCACATCTGCTGCAAGCTGAAGCTGCATAAAACTTAGTCTCACATGATGTCACAATGTCATTCCAGATATCATTAAACTATCATTATAAAGATAAGCTTCCACCTAGAATCTACATAAAGTGGCCCTTTAAGGGGATATTGATTGTCCGAATGTACATGAGCATGAGGTAGGCAACAAAAGCAAGCATGAAGCAAAGACTGTGGAGATGGGCTTTTTCTTGTGTGTCTGTTTGCCTGTACTATGTTCAGGAAAAGGAAATTTCAGGTACATTCGATATGAAAAAAAAAAAAAGATAACATCAAAGAAATATCTGATTTACAAAACTGATTCCCCTTCGTGGGCCACATTTAAGAAGAATCAAAGAAATTATACACATTAAAAGACAAACACATGTTAAACAAATCTTTAAGTCAATAAAGTAGCTGTTTCAAATACTAGTTAATTTGTTTCTCATCATAGCAGATCTCAGAGTTGATATTTTTGGCAGGTACACACCTCTCTTTAAAAGAAAGAAACAATTAAATTGCACACACTTCAGAGGGTAACTGATATTCAATGGCTATGCATGCTGTTATGTAGTTGCCCTGCCAGTTATCAGTTTGACATATGCATTACACAAAAGGCCATATTGAATATCTGCCTATTAGCACTTGGTATTGAGTTTTCAGTTTACCTGAAGTGCTGTCTACTCACAAAATAATTATTTAAAGGCTAGTATTCTAAGGACATCGTGTTAGCACTCATCAGAACATGGGAATAACAACAGCAACCAGCAACCTGTTTCCTAGACATAGCGGAAATAAGACCATGTTATTCTATTTTTATAGACAGAAAAGCCTATCCTAATGATGAGTATCTGGTCCATATAAGTTTTGTCATTTTTGACATGTAGCTAGTTTTGGCTAAATGAAAGGATGCAAAAATAACAAACACTTTGGCTTTATGTATTATTTAAAATTTTGTGAGCTTTTACAGAAGAACTGGTTTTGTATGTATATAAGTATATATAAATGTATACCAATTTGACAATATAAAGTTGGTCTAAAGTTAGGACCCACATTCATCTGGAATTATTAGACTGGTCAAGTAACATGCCCATGTCAGGTTCTGTTTACAAATTATTGCACTATTATCTTTAAAACTCTTTGCAGCAGTATTGCTCTACATTTTAGAGTTTAGTTAAAATATAGTAGATCTAATATTTTAGAAAACCTGAAAGTGTGTTGTAAAAAAATTAACACTTACGCCAGTAATTCCTCTGCGTCACTACCAAGACTAGTGAAGCATGTTGACCAGACCCAGTACAGGTAGGGACATAAGAACAGGCCTTCCCAGAGCATGATCTACATAAACCACTGGTGCTAAAAGGCACAGATTGATCATAATCCCAAGCAAAATTTCCCCATAAAGGAATAGTGATGAGTTAATGAATGATATGAATTAATGGTAGTAGCAAAGTTAATCTTCTGCTCAAGATAGAAAAACTCCTGCTCGTGCATATGTACATAGCATATAGCCACCAGGTAAACAGCTTTAATATACTTTTAAAAAAGAATCAGAATTGCTGGAACATTACTAATTAACCCAGTGCTGGCAGAGATTTTTCAGTAATCTATTGCGACCACAGAAATGTGTTAAAAATTAATGAAAAAGAAGCCAGGTAATGTACTTAGCTTTTTCAAGTAAATTAAGCAAGTCTTTCACAAGCAGATGTTAAAGAAAGTCAGCAGATAGAGACATAGAAGAAAAATTACTGCCTCAGGCAAAAGCTAGGAAGGAAAAAGAAAAGGAAAAAAAATGAAAGGGTACACTTTATTATAGCAGAAAGATAAAAAGAAGGTCTATATTAAATCCTGGTTTTGTTTAGTACGCAGAGAGCAAGGTAATTACATTAATTATGTTAGGGGAAAAAAATAACAAAAAACCCAAACAAACAAAAAATTCCAAACACAAGCAGTTTCCCAGGGGGTCATGGAAAGGGGACAGGGTCTGGAAATGATAGAGGGAATTCAGTGATGATTAATACAGGAGTAATGAACACTGAAGGGTAAAAAAGAGCTACTTGTATGTATGAAGTCTGAATTATATGTACTAACAGGGACATGGGCATTACTCTGAACTGCAGAACAACGAAAAGCTGCAGATGGTGAATTGAAAAGATACAAACAAATATGAGAAGTGGCAATAATGAGAACTATAGAGAAATTATATTCTGCTAAAAAGATTGGGGCAGATGTTTGGAGCACTGCTGGCAAATAAAAAAAAAAAAAAAAAAAGAAATAATTTCTTGTAAGCAGATTGATAACAGGAAACAATAAATTTTTATTTAATCAAGTTCTGCATTTGTACTTTAAGTAATTTTTCCTGAATAGTTGTCCATTCCCATTGATTAATAGAATCATTAAAACATGGAACCTTTATGTTGAGGATTGGCTTGAGGCCCAGAGACAGGGTTCCCTGGAGGCCCTGTTCCAGCACACTCGGTGTTGAACTAGCAAGTATGTAACAGATGACAAGGCTAGCACGTTCTTGGCCCAGGTGTTCCCACGATAGACAGGATACTCGTGATGGGAAAGTATGAAGAATTGTAACTTAGCACTAACCATAGAGGGGGGTGTGGGATAGGATAATGTAACCTTTGGGTTTTCGCTTATTGTATCAAGTCTAGCTAAACAAGTAACCAACTATATTAGGACAGATAGATAAAATGTTAGAGGAAAAGTATAAAACCTGTAGGGTAGAAGCCATGAAATGAAGTCTGCTTATTGATCATACTGGTCTCACGCATTCTTCCCTCGCCGACGCTCCGCAAGTGGCGCCTGAACAGGGACCCCGATGCCCTTTCCGACCACCGGGGCGGAGTAAGCGAGCGGGAAAGCACCGGGTAAGCAGCGCCCGGGGGGCGAAGAGCTGGCTGATACAGGCATCTGAGAGCCGCTCTGTGCCTGGACCGACCCTATAGAGGAGTGTCCGCCGTCCGAGATCGGCCGCCTGGGGTGAGGCTGCATGGTGCCAGTAGGTAGTATATGCATTTTGGACCGACCCTATAGAGGGGTGTCCGTATGACTTTTTGAAATATGGAGAGACAGGCGG
>WYDI02028169.1:0-87228 GCA_009867235.2 Psittacus erithacus | reverse complement strand
GAAAGTCAAAAACACAGCACTGCACCAGCTACTAAGAAGGAGAAAAATGACTGCTACTGCTGAACCCAGGACATCTGGGTTATTTGTTTGTGAAACAATCTCCATAACATAATACAGATCACAGAATCTTCTGAATGTGTGATCTTACACTTTGATACAAATTAGTTTAGTAGACATGAAAGATGTTCAGTAGTTCTCCATATTAAGTGAACTTCACGTTTTTCTCATTACCTGAATGATCAAAATATCTAGCAAAATACGGTAGTGTGAGCATACACAAAATACAAGACTACAACTTCTGGCTTTCATGGGCCCTACAGAGTAGGGTTATAGTAATACACTGAACTACTTTTGCCCTACAGTGCACTTTGTAAAGCAGCGTGCTGACTGTGTGTAATCTCAAATGAAGTGGTTTTACTTCTTGGAATGATATGTCCAGCTCTGATGCAGGTTCTTATTTGCAGACTCACTTTGAAAAAAGAGTCCCAGGTTTCCTCAGAAATCAATGCAAACAACCTGTGGTACTTTTGTCCAGTTTGGAAGGAAAATATTGATTTCTCATTATTTACAAGGCAGAAACAATATATGGACTGTTACAACTGGTCTCATCATCGCCTGTTTATTTGGAGGAACATAGGCTGTAGGCTGTGTTATGAGGATTGTCATAGTCTTTTTTTTTTTTACTTAATGGATTGACTTACGAAAAGCAAAGATGTAATAAGCGTAAATTATTCGAAACCTGAAGCATCTGAAGCATGCTGACTGTACACTGATTGTATTAATATAATGGGAAATGCTAGGAGGAAAAGTTTTCGTTTATATTATTGGTTCATAGCTTTGGCAGTTTTATTGTACAACACTGATGGGTTTGATTATTAGATGCATCACGAGCAATGCTGGGCGATAAAAAATAGGAAGATGTTCTTCTAGCAAGCATTACTCAGTAAGCTTGAATTTAATGTTGACTTGTATAACCCTTTTATTTATTGCTTGTAGTAAGCTTACTGTTCCAGATATTAATAAGTTCGGCTTTTTTACATGTTGCCTCATGATTCTCCTTTGAAGGTTCAACCAGAAATTTGCAGAGTTGTTGCTGTTCATCATTTCAGTTTACAAAGCTTTGACATCCAGAGCTCTTTTCACTAGAAAAATCAGCGTGCCTTACAGCGATGTCTTCAGTGCTTCTTAGTGAGGTAGACTTTTGCTTAATTGCTTGGTCAGCTTATACAGGGAGCATACCATGGAAATGCCATATTTCTTCAGAAAATATTTACATAATATGCTAGAAATAAGGTGAAATTGCATCAGATTGCTCCTTTGAAAACATGGAAAATGCATACATTTTCTGACGGGTGTTGTGATGCTCCACATGACAACAGATCGTTGTAGAAAAAGCAGTTTTGTATTGTTTTCTTCTACAGCATAAAGGCACTTGGGCTCTTTGCCCTAAAACACTCATGAGAGTGGAGTTTCTGATCAGTTCAGATGGTTTCCTCTCACTAGTCTTGCACTCACCTAAGGAAGTCAAAGGATATAAAGCATTTACAAGGAGAATGCATTAGGAACTGACACCTTTAATCAGCAGTTATGGAAATGTAGAATGTAATTTTAATTCCTCCTTCTGATCACTGGCACTGAACGAGAGAAAAAAGTCTACCCAATAGTGGGCAGTCTTAACTTGTGTAGCAGCAATAAATACCCTTTTGATAAGATGCCGTGTGAAACGCTGTGTAAGCGTTTCATTCTGAGATGTGCAAGAAAGCTGAGGAAATGTGAAGCTCTAAGGCTGTTGGAGCAAATTAGATGTCAAATATTTTGACATCAGCGTAGCTAGGCAGGTAGAGAAAGGTCTCTATATACCAGAGACACCGGAGAACTGATCTTTAGTTGCAAGGGGTGTTAGGGAGAACGCACTGCTTTTTGCCCAGAGAATGCCAAACCCCTGCACCAAATGTCAGCACCTGTCTCATAGCAAGTTCTGATGGTTTAGTAGGAGTCAGTCCTCATCATCTGAGGCCATTAATCACATTTCAAGAGGCCAATTTCCTATAGCTGATCTCCAGTTCTTCCAGGGATTCGAGACAGATTTAATTTTTCCCCTGAATCCATTAACCTGAAGGAGCAGCCTACTTAATTAAAACAGATATTGTTTCACTTTCTTTAAATATGCAAATGTCTTTATTAGACTAGATGTCATGTGCTGCACTTTCCTGCTTAATTAATCACAACCTCAGCTTAATTTGGCCCAGTGGGAATACAACTCCCCACTTTCTTTTTGGTGATTTACCTCAACACATCAGCTGCAATGGACTTGTTTTCATGCATAATCTCTTTTACTATGTGGAGTAGATAATCTGTATATAGCTAAATACACTTTGTAAACATCTAAAGACAGTAACCTACATATATGTAGGTCACTTTGGCTTTTAGTTCACCATTTGGGGTTAGAGTGAGTTTGGGGGAATGGATCCCTCACTGCACACTCACAGCAGCGTTGCAGGTCTCAGTGCTGTCTGAGGAAGGATTTCACCTTTTAGATTTATTTAATTCTCAACTAAGGATGGAAGCTAAGTTCTAATTTTCTAGATTTTGTAAATAGCTTTGATGTGTAGAAATAGTAGAATAGGCATAGAAAGAATCGTAGAACAGGAAGAGTAGAATAGTAGAATAGGATTGCCAAAGGAAGAAAGGTAAATCCTAAAGATAAGCATAGGACTGTTTTGTTTAAACTTTTCTATTACAGAGGTAATATTTCACTACTGTACTTTTGCAGTTCCTGGGCATGGAAGACGGCAAGGTAAATCAGTGTTCAGGATGCACTGTTGTTCAGTTGACTGTATGCTGTCACCTACTGCAAAGTGCTTCCTAAAAGCTCATTCTGATGTTTTTTGGTCTTTTCCAGGCCTGGCAGTGGTGCTAAGCTATCTGAATTGTACAAGCTGTATTTAAACAGGACATACGGTATGTTGCAGTCTCAGAGGTATCATGTTAATCTCTTACACACACAACCAGGACAGTGTATTTTCTGCTGTGGGTATGATATTCTGCATAGTTTTTGGTTTTTGTTCTCTATGGGATAAATTGATTGTCTGAACATATCATGAGAATTTATATTTCCATAATTTTTAACCTGAAGCATTCACTTCCGTGTTGTCTGTGCCATTCAGAACTGGCATATGGAAAGGAACACAGTTCCTCCAGGTCTTGCCTCTGCTTGGTTCTCTTCCAGTCATGGAGAAATGTTTCTAGTTTAACATTTGCTTAGGTCTCACTGCCATTTTTCTCTCTGGTCTGTTTGTGTCTTGTGTGTCTTTAGTTTGTATCTGTTACTGCTTTGACCACAACTTTCTTTTCCCCCTTCATTTGGTGTTTATATTTTGTGTATGTTGTCATACTGCAGGAAGTGCCTTGGCTTGATCTGTCAGCTGTTGTATTTGATGGTATTGTTCTTTGATTCGTCACCAAGCATCATCTTATTTCTTCAGTCTCTTTTTATGCATTTCGTTTTGCACGTTTTGGCGTTTTCTGTGGCAGGATCTGATAGCTGGAAGATTCATTAACAATCTAAAGCAACTACATCCTTGAAAAGGTTGCTATTCCATGCATTTGACAAAACCCCAAAGTTGTATCTTTCCTTTGTATAACATCGAAGTTTAAAATATGTCATATATCTAATCAGTCCAAAAAATTTCACTGTACAAGTCACTGCTTTCAACAGTACCTCCTATTCTGTTCCACTTGTTGTTGTCTCTGTTCTGTCGCATAGGATTTTTGGACAAATTTACTGCCTATTCATATAGCACTAGATGCATAACTGTGACTTAGTTTACATGATAGTGGGGAATATTTGCATGAATAAATGTGTTAGATGACAGTGTTACTTATTGCATTGTAAGACCAGATTCTGATCCCATTTACATTTGGAGAGATGATAGGGTTATTTGGGATTAACACTGAAGTAACTGAAGATGAATTTGCAGACCACATTTCCTTCTTCATATACTTGAAAGAATCCTGGTGGTCTCGATATTATTCACATGAAGATTTAAGTATTTGTAAAGCTTCTAGGAAATAAGCTTAATTTAATACCTAACAATGACTCACAACTTCGGATTGAAATTAATTGCTTCAATATCTTCCTGAACTGACAAGATGTTTATATCAATAAACAGAACTAGCTTATTTTGCCTGTATTTTTTATTTTAAATTTGATGAAATTCCAATTTAATCTAAAACCACAGGCCTTGACAGACAGTATTGGTATCCACTCTGTGTAAATACTTAAATTCAGTGTGTGTGGTTAATTTGTGAGAGATCAGTCACATGGCAGGCAATAATTTGTTATGGTTTAAAATTAATTAGACAAACAAATCAATGAGCTTCTAATAGTGGTTATTGGTTTTTTTATTTCACCTCCTAAGTTGGCTGTCCTACAGAATTACTCTGCATATTGCTCTGCTAATTAATGCAGCAATACTTTAGCTTAGTTTGTACAGTTGTTGGCTCCAACCTTCTTGTGAACTCCTCAGCCAGTTTACCAAAAGTATGTTTTTGTTTGTTTTGTTTGGAGTAATTATGCCTTCTGCATGGCATCTGCCTACTTTTTCATAGCAGTAGGCACTATAATACTACAGTGCAATGCAAGAGATCAATTTTTGTATGCATGTAGAATTTTCTAATTAAACAGACTAAACTATTGAAGTCTAAGGTTTTTATAGTCTCTCCTTGCCATATCAGAAATTCACTAGGACATAGTTCAGGATCATTAATCTGCTTGGATTTAAATTTGTTTCTTAGTAATCTACCATGTGTACACAGCCTACTGAATGGGGTATGCTTCTGTCCTATTACCTATGAGCTACTCCTGGCTTTTGAGATCTCAGAGTTGTAGCTAAGCTCCTTTTCATCGATACTTTTGTAAACTTATGAGAAGCATCTGTAACTGGACAGATTCTGCTAGGGACCAGTTTATACTATCAACCTTTCCTGGCACAGAACCAGTGATGTTTGAGTGCATCATTGCTGAATGTTCCCTCACCTTAAGGAAATTATACACATTTTGAAAGAGAAAATGTTAACCTTTTTCTTTATGAGTAGCAGCATGTAAATCAGGTTCTTACTGCTCTTGATACAGAAGACTTGTTCTGCATAAACCAGTAGTAAATTCTTTCAACATTACATAGATTAATAGGGCCATTTCATTTTATAAAACACAAATCCTTTGAACTGTGGAAAATTCAGAAGCCTTGTCTTGCAAGGACACTTCAGCCTACCAGGATAAATCATTTCTAGTTCAACAAACTTTCAGAGAGCTGCAAAAGTAGTGTATTCATTTTTGTTGCTGTTAATTGAAATCTCTGCTAAAATATTCCATGCTACAGATTTTCTCTGCTAATAATTTGTATGGGGGTTTGGTTTTTTGTTGGGTTGTGGGGTTTTGGGGTTTGGAATCTTTTTAGTAAAGAATATTACTGATCCAAGTAGTTCTTTAAGCTAAATGTTTTATTATGATCAGTGCTATAATAATAGTTGCCTATATCTATCTTTGTGTACCTTCAGAAACTGCAAAAATTTGAAGTTTGGTGTGCACTTCAAGGAAAGCAGTGCTGTTCTTTGAAAGGTCCCTGTTCTTGTGTCCAGCTGGAAAGAAAAAGGTGGATGTGAGGTGAAAGTATAGACAAAGTCCCAGGATTACTTATAGCTTTTGTGCTTTTGTGGGAAAACTATAAATGCCTTCTCTGCTTGAAGCCTTTTAATAAGTTTTATATGGAGCGTTTACCTTCCTACACTAGATTTCTTCTTTGAATCTTTTGGATACTCTGGTTTGTCATCTTTTATGGTCCATGGAAGAATTCTTATCTTCATGCCATCACTGCTTGGCAGATAATCTAAATGAAACACTTGTCTCATCATATTTCAGAACTGGAACTATGTGGTGCAGTTTTATTATTAGAACTGTGTTCTGTAGACTTAAATCATGGAGGAAGATATCTATGGCACTGATTCAACTCTCTTCTCAATAGATATTACGTATGTAAGATAAGCTGTGAAATGCAGGATACTGTATATTAGATGAATATTTTAAGATAATGCTCTAAAAGCTAAGTATTCCGCTTTTTGCACAAGTTGTCCTTTTCTTGCCTATAGTAACTACTGAGGGAATCTTCTTAGTATACTTGTTGGAAGGGTACAGCTGTCGCAAAGGAAAGTGGAAGTTATTTAGTATGTTTAGAGTTGCATATAATACCACGAGAGAGACTAAACGAAGTAGAAGAGATTGCTTTCACTATTTGTAAGTAAAAAATAAATAATGGAAGTAAATGTTAGAAGAAATAGAAGCATAAACTTCAGTCACATGCTGTGAACTCTTGTCAATCGCTCGACGGGATAGCAGCATCCCATTAGTGGATTTGGGTTTAGAGCATACATTACAGCAGTACTGGAAGTGAAAGGCAAGGAAGTTTCAGTCCCATTTATTTTAATCTTCACTGTAAGGGGCTTTATACTAATGGAACCCAATTACATTAGCCCACAAGATTTTAGAAGAGAACTGATACATAATTTTATTCTGTATCATTTGTAGTTGTCTAACTAATTAGCAATTATAAATAATTCCCTTTGGATTAATTGCTTAGATAGCATTCAGAATGTAAATCTTTTCACATAACAATTATATTATTCAGACTGAAAAACCTACTTTGATTTTAGCCTTGGCTGACTTTGAACCTATGCCACAGAACCAAAATATTATAAATCATCTATTCCTATCCAACTTTTACTCCAGTTATATGTCATTTATACAAAGCATTTCATATTCTTTTGACTTAAACATGATTTTAATCCTGATTATCCTTGGAGGCATTTTTCTAAAAATCAGAATATTGCTTTCAAATTGATAAGTGGAAGTTGCTGTTTCCACTTTAATGTCAGAGATCTTCAATGCTCTAAGATACACTAAAGAAATTAGGTGGATGTATGGTGTTTCTAGGCATAAGACTCTTCTGTATACCCTGCTTGCTTGTCTCTTAACTCTTTTATTTGCTTCTGTTTGAGTTGTTTAAATTAGCTTTCATTAAATCCAAGTCTTCATTTTCGTAACACAAAATCCTTCGGAATAATCCATTATTTATGCAGCCGATCAGGAGTTTTGAAAGATTTGTAGGTGACACCCTATCACTATTTGGAGAAGAAAGGAACTAAATTATAGTCCATTTTCTATACAGTAAAGAGCCTCCAACTGCAGAAAGCTGTTGCTTTATAAAAAGGAAAAAAAAAATTAAAAGGACAGCTTAGCAAAGGATCTGGAGAGAACCTGGAATGTGCTTTTAACTTTTTGTACTGGCTCCAGAGATGTGCTTATTCAGCCTGACCTGTTGTGGCGTTGGCTCTTCTCCTGGGAGCACTCAAGTCATCTCTCAGAGTGAATTAAGATCCAGCAAGGAGGGACCAAATGGCACCCAATGGCACCACAGCAGTTCAGTGCCAGGAGTGTCAGTGATGCAGTCATCCTCATTCTCACTTTTAGGTAGCCACTCTAAAGCCTCAGTAGTTTAAAGGTACACTATGCTTGCGGGAAAGAAAAAAATAAACATCACACTAACTAAAAATCCATGTAACCCTATTGCAAGAGCAATACGCATGAAACTAGCAGTACTAGGCCATATGGACAATGTGCTTCCAAGATGCTTTTGAATTACTTCTTTTCTGACATGGTTTTGTAAGCTGCCATGTTTGTGTGCTTGCATGAAACACGTACAAATGATCGTGTAAACATGATCATGTACAAATAATATCTGCATTTCTGGAGTCATGTTACTTTTTCCAATACTATAAATATTTCATTCTGGTCATGATAGCACTGAAGTTCCCCAGACTTCAGCAAACAGCAGCTGTAAGGAAGGAGGAGTAGGTCAGAGAAATTCTCAAGAAATGGTTAGTTGTTTGCTTGCTAGTTGTCTGGAATAAAGAGCAAATACTGCTGAGTCACCTGAAATCATGGTGGTGTATTTCACATGTGGAATGAGGATTGCATGGCACAATAATAAAATACTATGGGAAGTGGCAGAGAAGAATATGCATCGTGAGTGCTACACAGATTAACAATGCCTGCAAATTGTGTAAAAGAAACCCAGTATTTCTTTCCCAAACAGTTGTGTTAAGGAAAATGCATTACCCAATTAAGATGAAAGGGATAACAATCTTGGTGAATTGTTATTGTAGAAAATAAAGAACAGTACATTAATGGAACTTAATTTTATTGTTACATGTATTTAAATTGTCTTTTATATACAACTATGCATTTATTTGAAATAGATTTAAACACAAACAGAAACGTGTAACAGTTTCCAAAGCTTTATAATCAGAAAGAAAACACTGTTAATTAAATACTCAGTTCTTCCAGTTGTTAGAAAAAACTGAAGATGGTCTGTCACGTCTGTGTTGGAATTTCTGTTGCCTCTAGCCTATTTCAGCCCTCCACAGACCAAATGCCTTACTGGCACGGGGCGGGGCTCTGCAGGAAAAGGGATAAATCATTCTTGAAATGAGGAGGTGAAGGAGGGTGTGCATGGAATGTTTTTAAGCACAATAAAGTGTATTTCGAGGTCAGCGCTACAGCTGAAACAGGGGGACTCTTGAGAGGCCCAACACCATCCTCCATATTTTTAAGGTTTGTTTGGTTTTGTTGTGTCTTGGTTTTAGACAGTATACAGTTTCATCTTGTATTCTGGTGATGGCCTTTCCCAGTTGGTCTCAGCCATCAGGTCTGGGAGCAGCTGCCAGGAATTCTTTCTTAGTTTAGTTTTAGAAGATTAAGCGAGTATCTTGAGTCTGCATGTAAGTGTAGCAAACATGAGAGGCAGCCTGGTTGCAGCTCTGCTGGAAATTGTCTTACGGGCTATCAGACTCGCAGAAGAGTCCCCCTTTCGTTACGTGCCATTTTTTTATAGTCTTGTTGAGAGGTTAGCAAAAAACCAAAAAAGGCCTTGCCGAATAAAGCTGTTGGCCTTCTGTCAGAAATAGCAGCTCCTGAAGAGTAAGACAAGCTTAAATACAGTGGCTGTAAATTTGTCAGCAAAGTGACTGATAGCATTGCAAAGTGTTGACAACATTTAGTACGAATCCAGTACACCTCACTATGGGCACATACTGTTTTTAAATGTATTTGAAAACTATTCTGCTATATAGAGAGCAGCATCCAGAGGAGGTGACACTCACGGCTGGTTTGTCTAGAAAATGAAGCTTCCAAAGCCCACAGGACCAATGAAAGGAGCTAAACCTGGCCCTAGGCACATGGTAAGTGTAGAAAGGAGACTCTGAACCTCACTGGTGCAGAAACTGCTCTCATAAAAATAATCACTGTTAAAGATGCCTATGCATAAGTTGTGGGCCTTGATCATAAGCTAGTTTTCATTTTTCCTCTTTTTTTTTAAATGATTGGAAGATATTTTCAGTTTCCTGTAAGTACTGCTTTTTGATGAAGAGCAGCTTGGTTTTGTTTAAAAGCACCCTACAGCTGACTGAGGTTGAAGGTACAATTTATGAAGAAATCAATGTGAGGTTGTAATTTATGTGGAATTTGTCAAATCTAATATAAAACAATATACAGAAATATATATGTTTTCATATATGTATGTAAAATACTAGGTACATCTCTTTCTTATGATTATATGAATAAATAATGCCATTTGTGTATATCATATCTATTTATATATGTCCATATATATGTGAACTACCTCTTGTTTTTCTGAAGAGCTTTTGTGAAGCAACATCTCACTTGCAAAATACAGTTATTCTGTGTTTTGGAAAATGATCAGCCACTTACTCTTTTTCATACTTCATATATTGCCATTCTTTAATATTTTGGGACACTACACAAATTAGTTTTGCTGTTTACTGAAAATACTGTGCTAAAAATACAACTGTCTCTGTGTATCATGTATTGATGTGTTGTCTTTTAATTTTAAAGTAGTATTTTTCGTAAAACATTCATTTTTTCTCTACTCAAAAGATCTACTTTCGCCAAAGCCACATTTTTCAATAACTGCTGACAGCTGTCAGTATTACCAAGTATTGGAGACATTTTGAGACAAGGTGTTTTCAGTCTTTTTTATTTGCATACGTACTGACTTTGTGAAAGAAAGTATGGCTTTTCTTAATGAAAAGTATGTAGACCCATTAAAGATATTTATTCAGGATTCTTCTAACATGTGGGCTTGTATTGCAAGTCCTGCTAGTTTGTGTGGTAAGGAAGCCAGGCTTTCTTGCTGTAATTTTCCATATCTCTGACACAGTTGTCTTTGTGGAAAATTGGTGTCAAACTTGCTGCTGGCACAGAAGTACTTTTGTCTGTTATTGAGACAGTTTTGAGTTAAATTGAAGTGAATAATTCAACTGTTTCATGCTTGAATTCTTTTAGAACTCCTGGGTAAAATACTATCCAAAGCTGGAGATTACTCATCAAAAACCTGTTGAATTTGCTCTGTAGGCTCTTCTGCCAAGACTTTAATTTAACACAAACCTTCAGTATGTTCCCTGCGTCCGTTTAACATGCCAGAGTTCTTCTTTTCCACTTTCTTCACCTAGAGTTGACTTCAGCTTTTTGAAGGATACGAAAATTATTTATTGTCCCTTTCTGAGTTCTTTAACTACAGTATAATTTATTTATTTATTTTACGTACCTTGTGTGGAGGTTAATATCTTGATTTCATTTGCAGTGAGTAGGTGCGTCCTCTTTCACTTTGTTTTCAGACACTTTGCTTAATGATTGGTGTAAGTTTTCCTTTAGAATTCATGTGACTGTTGCATACTCCAGAAAATGTTCTTAAACACTCTCAAAATAATCCAAATAAGCTATTTTAAATTAAATAAATGATTTCAGTATTCTTGTTAGCCTTGCAAAGCTGTGTCTGTAGTCTGAGGAGTGGGAAAAATACTCCTGGTTTTTTCTGGTTTTAGACTAGTATTTTGATTTTCTTGCTCCATGACAAACCTGTACCATTCTCATTCTTACTCAGTTTGAGCTATTAGAAAGCTTTGTCTTTGAATGCAAGTACTGAGATTGAGAGCTATCACAAAGAACTATCAAGTCAAAAGACATAAAAGTAAGCTTTTCAGTTTAGATGACTTATGTGCTGAGATTTGAGAGTGGCTTTTTTCCTACAATTTACATTTTAGTAGTAACCTAATAATCACAAAAAAATTTGCACAAGGAAATTTCTGCCAGTAGGAGTTGCCTCTAGCTAATCACGCACTTTAAATATGATACAAATAAAATATTCTTCAAGCTTAGCTAACACTAAAGGCAGCTTTACGTTATAGTTTATTTGCTATTATTCTAGATAAATTGCCTACTTCATAGTCACATAACAGCAGCTGTTTCATAGGAATAGTCTCGTCAGAATTCTGACAGCAGTAATTTAAAAAGTGCTTAAATTATTATGTCTTGGTTGCTCATCAGAGAAATATTGTGGTTTATATATTTATCGTGCAATGCCTGCATAAAAGGAATATGAGATGTGGAACAGCATAATTTGAAGTAGGCTTCTGAGCTACTTAAGGAAATCATGTGAGTTGCCTTTCAGCTTGCAGGCGAATTGGCAGCAGTTACACTGGTCAGTGCACTCATTTGTAAATGTACCGAGTTGAGGCAACAGTGGTACGACCCAGTTCTTGCTGTGTAATTCCTCAGTCAGATACTCAGGCCCAGATGTTTCATAATCCTCTGCACCAGTGTGATTGAATTTCAGATTTGTGTATCGACATCCTAGAATAATGACACCTTTCACTGTCTGTCCTGTTTGCGTTTTCAGATGGTGCTATTGTTTGACAGGAATGTTTATAAAGAGTGAATTTCTGTGATTGCAGTCTAGAGATTTGCCCCCTTTGAATAATAAATGCTTCTAAAATGAAAACACCCATCCCATAATACTTGAGAAAATAGCTCATTTTAGGAGTAGTTATTTCTTTCGAAAAGGAACATGCCAATGTGGTGAGAGAACTTGGAGGGAGTATTATTTCTTTATAAAGTTCCATCTTTTGGCAGGAGATAGAAGCAAACTTTCTGTGTGGTAATGTTCAATCTGTTTGCCGGTATATTTGTTTATTCTGATCCTTACTTTGGAAACTCACACATTTTTCCTTCATACAATTTTTATATAGAAACAAAGATTAAAGGTTTAACTGATTCATTGACAAACAATATCAAATCAGTATCCAGCAGCAGTACAGTCCAAATCTTTGGCTGTCCGTAGTCAATACAAAAAAGGGGTTTTTTTGTCTTACTGCTTTTTTCCTTTGTACTTCGTAATTTTGTTAGGGTGTGGTTAGACCGCCTATGAAGTTAGTGCTCAGCATTATAAAATATTTACTTGAGTATGAAGTGAGAATAAATAACAACCAGGGTTTTTTTAGGATGGGAGAAAAAGTAAATTGGCCGAAAAATGCCTGGAAACTATCTTTCAGTGTACCTGAGTTACTGGATATGTCAGTGACCATTTGCAGTTCTTCATTCATACATTCTTACAGAGTCCTGTGTTTCTGAAGTAGCACAGTGGTCCTCATGGTGTCTCCTCTTCTATTACCAGTGAATCCTTTATTGAAGAAGAATGTGTCCGTAGATTAAAACCAGAATTGTCTTGACAGCAGGTTACTCTTTTGGCTTGATCTGTCTCTGAAAGGACTGCCTAAGCTCTTGAACAATGTGTGCCTATTTGTTTTCCTCATTATTATTTTTTATCTTCACAGATTAATTTATTTATTCTTTCACGATACCCATTTTTGTTCACTTCTTTTCTTTCTTTAACACCCTTATTTTAGATTTGACACTGCTGAAAATGAATATTCTTTAGCTAAAATAACTTTGGGGTGGGGTGTTTTTCATATATTCGCATTATGCATCTTCTGGAAAAGTGTATTAACTTTCTGTATCTTAGGTATGAAGCTTTCAGCCTTACACTACTACTCAGTGTTTTATGTTAAGTTAATGCTCTGCTGCATGCTGTTCTCATTTCCTTTTTTTTCTAACCATTCCAGGTAATCCATTTCCCTTGTTATTCCTTTCATTACCTTCTTTTTATTCTTCAGTTAAACTGTTTCTACTTTTGTCCCTTCTTCCTTCTGTGCTCACTTCCTATTCTAGTCTTCTCTTCCATATAATATACTCACACAGGTTCTGGGCTTGGGCTTCTCATTATAGTGCTATACATATTTTCCTTGTTATAAGTGTTATAAAGTAATTACTTATATTAGAGTTGTAGATGACAAAGTATGTGTACCCATATCATGCAAATGTAAGCTAATAAGAAAAAAGGCAGTTCCAATAGACCGTAGAACAACATTACTATGTCTCAAACATACTGTGATTGCTTCATTTTGTTTTGTTTTAAGTCTGGTGCTAAAGAGAGAGTGCTGCTGGACACAAGGCAGAGAAAAAGTGGTCACTGGTTATTAATTGTGATTGTATAACTGCAAAGAATAATGAATCCACTAATTTTCTGGCTGAACTGCTGAGTTTGTTTAATGGGGAATGTTTAATGTATGGAAACGCATTAGGAACTGCCAATGCTAATAGGAATTTTAATTGAATTCAAGTGTATTGATGACACAGGTCTCAGGACTAATTTGATCTCCTTTCAAATTATCAAGGCTGGCTTGTGCAGAAAGAAAGATGTCTCTTCTACATCGATCCCTGCCAATCTGAAATTAAGTTAGGAGCCTCCATATTCTTTGAGATTCAAGGCTATGAGGCTTAACTTTGGCCTGTGCCATTATTGTCTGAATTGAAATGTATTAGTCCTTTCTCCTAAATACGAGAAGTTGGACATAGAAAACTTCTAACTGTACCCCTATATTCGTGATATCCTAGTGCTCTTTAAATTCCCAGTAGCATTGGTAATGAATCAGGTTGTCATGGGTTTTGATAGCAAAACGATTTTATCTCCCTATCCAGCATTATGACAAATCAATATTCTTGCTCTTTGTTACTAAATGCTGGTTTAATATGCATGTAACCTGCTATGTCACTTCAGTTGTGTATTTAAGAAGAAAATCACTGAATTCTCATGATGAATGGTTTGCACTTTTGTGGATTTACTGGTTTCAGTCATGATCATTTGTTTTACAGAGAAGGAAAGTTCTCAAATCTATCAGTTGGTGGAACTTTAATTTAAAAACATTAAAGCAAGCCATCCATGATGGTTGCTGCTTTTACATTCATTTAATGGAGCTTTTAGCTGTATCACTGTATTATTGGTTTCCTTTTTTTAAGTACTTAGAATGTATTATTGCTTTAATGCACTTCATGGAACATTGCAAAACACTTACTTAAATTATTTTGCTAATGCTAAGCAAGGGTTGCTGCATTATTAAACACCAGGGGGCAGGCAAATTAGTGTAAACATGAATTTAAAGCACGTTCTTCCGGTACCTGAATGTTTATATAGCACAGGAAAACCACAGAAATTTTTAGTAGTGCAACATTACCAGCAGAGTGTATTATAACATAAGTTCAGATTTTAGTGTAGTTCAAAGTCAGATTTAGTTTGAAGTTTATCCTCATTTCTGATACATGATTTCATCCCCAAATGAACTTAATTAAATATGTAAACTGCAGAAGGTAGAACACGCTGTTATAAAGCAAGCATTTGCCAAGTTGATTTGACAAATACTGCAGCTGTTTTTGGCCTACTGTTCAAGACCACTGAAAAGCTCCATGGCTTTCTTATTACGGATAATAGGTTTCCATACCTTTCATCTAATCCTTAGCATCTTTATCTTCCCACAGGAGGAAACTCAAATCCATGTTTTCCTCAGCTGTATTTTCTAAAATTGATATTGCCCTATCTGCCCTCCTCCAGTTTCTCTCCACTAACCAGTATCTTTCTTAAGATCTGCTTTTCAAGATGGATAAGGTATGCTGGATCTGTAAGTTGCATTTTGTTTACCAGAGTAATTACTCCTTGTGTCCTAAATCAAACATCATTGTGGGATAATATGTCCCAGAAAAGTTTTCCATTTAATCTGCTGTCACACCATTGACTTGTATTTGTTTTGTGATGAATTGATGAGTAAAATGCCCAGTACCATTCTACCATACAGATAATTGCTCCGCGTGTGCTCTTTTCAGTATCACTTAGAAAAAGTTAAACAGCAGTATTTGGTAATACTAAGAATGTCATGCAGGGAAATTAGGAAAATAATAAAAGGCAATGGTTTTAGTAACAGCAACAAAAGGAAATGTCAATGGATAGCATAGCCACCCTGTCTTTCACTTTTAAACAGGTAGAGGGCTTCTGCGCAGTCTGTTAGACATGGCTTTTAAAAAATACTTCTGTTTCTTCATAATATTTTATACATTCAAACATTTGATGCTGTTGAAGTTAATATACATGCTAATAAAAATCTTAATTAGATTAACACATAAGATCCCAATACATATGTTATTTTAAAGATGTATTTTTCCTTTAAAGGTGGTATTGCATGTATTAAAAGTAGTACCTTAGGGGGAAAAAATCTCTTAACATTCTCTTTGTAATCCTACTATATAGAATTTGTGTTATATTCAAAAGATAGTATTAATCATGGAACATATTCTAAAACTGTAATTAGCTGCACAAAGACTCTCGGTTGCTACCTATTTAGGATGTCTCTATCCCCACAATTTTAATGCTTCCATTTTGGACAGATTGGAAGGTCCCCTACCACAGCAGAGCTGTTGTGGCCAGGGAAATGGGCAACCGTCAGTTTGCCATCTGAAAGGTGTCAAACTGTACTGGTCAAGGGAAGAACTACTTGAAAAACTAATGCAAACCTTGGATTGTACCTACTCAAAGGGAAAGAAAACCCATGTATATATCACACAAAGTGCAAAAAAGGTTAAGAAGCAGTATACCTTGGATTTTATAATGCCCAGAATATTTACCTGCCCTGCAAGACCTTTAGAACTAATCTTTCCCTGTTTCTGAAAATCACGTGTAGCCACCTTTTACAAAAATTAGCCACAACTTTCAAAGTAAGCTATCTGCAAAATAACCCAAGCGGAAAATAAATTTGGAAATCAAGAGCACAGTTTTCCAGGGATTCTTCATGAATAATACTGAAGGAATGGATCCTGGTATGCTGCAGAGGGTTTGAATGGTTCAGTAGCCAAATGTCAACCTGCAGGCGTCTGCCTCAGCATTGTTTTGCCGGTAGAGCCTGCAGTTAAAACAACCAGCTGCAATTGCTGCCTACTGAAAAATAATAAATATGGTTCCTGACAGTATTGGGACACTAAAGTAGGTTTCCAAAGAAGTAATCACTATAGTTTCATGTAATAATTACAAATGATGTCATAATGAATGGTACTTTATAGCAAAGGTGTCACTAGCTTGCATAACCCAGGCTGTGCTCAGTGGAAAGTTCAGTGATGGCAAGTTTCAGTGAAAAGATCATCAAAGTAACACAATCTGTTACCACAGAGGCAAAGACCTGTGGCTGCTGTTCATTAATTATTAAGTCTGCCTAGAGCTATGAAAGAGGCACACAAACAAGTGGCAAAGGCACTTTGCCAAGATACAGATGGCATTATGTATGAAATAGATAGAACCTGAGGACAGCACTGGAGCCGGGATGAAGACATCTGCAGAGTAACACCTGATAGTGTCTTACACAAGCAGATGGGACCAAAGACTACAGAAGCTTGGAAAGAACACTACCTGTCTGGCCAGGTGAAAGTGAGATAAAAGTAAGTAAAATGAAATAAAGGACAAATAGAATGTCACTGATGGAATAGAAATAGTGTTATGCAGGGAGAAAGTATTCTTCCATCCACAGAAGGAAAAATCTGCTTTGAGAATCACTGTGTTTGAATATCACCACAGGCAAATCAAGGCTCTATTAATTCTTTCCTCTGCCATAGTATGCAGTGCAAAACAAAAGAACTTGACAGAAAAAGAATAGTTTATGTGAAATCTAATGAGAAATACCCAGCTTGGTGAAAAAGAAAGCAAGGGAAAGAATATTAGGTTTTAACTACTGGTACTTACTCCTCTCATGGATTGCAGCAGCTCTCAAAGTTTCTTTGATAAAAATAATGCTTGGCTGTTTCCCTTTGTTTCCAATTTTAATTTGTTCAGTTACTGAGCTACAGCCACATACAAATACTCCTTTTTAAACAGAATTTTAATAGTATGGGGGTTTTTAAGCGACTCTGAAATCAGTGAGCTGTGAATACTAAGGAACAGGTTAAAATAATAAACACTATGAAACACCCTTAAAATCCCTCTCACCCTTTCATGTAAAACTCATCACATTCTTAATTAGTTTCAGGATATTGAAAGGCGACATGTTATATCTCAAGTAATAAAGCAGAACTGTACAGACCCCGGAAATTAAAATGAATTTAATCTCCACAATATCTTGTACAAACAAGAAAATCATGTCAGAGATTCCTAAAAAAAATGTCCTGTTGGTGGTGTATATATTGAGACTTCTAATTTGAAAACAAGCTGTCATGAATCGAATACTGACAGAACACCTTGTGGTTGGATTCCCTTGACAGCAACACCAAAAGAGAGGCATGGTCTAAAATTCCTAATACAGTCCTTACATTTGGTAATTTATGAAGCACTATATTATTATAAGCTATCTATGAATTAATCAGAAGTCGGTGAACACTAACAAACAGCAGTGTTTTCATTTCCTTAGAAAGAGCTCATTAATGTGTTGGCTTCTGATCTTTTGACAATAAAGATCTTGCTGTGGAAGGTGGTGGGTATGGGTTTTTGTTTAGCTGATTTTGTTTTTCTTTTATCAAACAGCTAATCACAATCAAGGACTCTTGATGTTTCTTAAAGTGTTGTTAACTTTGAAATTTGAGCAGTGCGTTTTTCTAACTTAGTTTATATGTAAAAGCTTATATGTCTAAGTTACTGGAATGTGTGTTCTGTCGGGTACTAGAAACACGAGTGACAGAGAACAGACTTCCTTGAACTGAAATCTATAGAAATACAAGTAGTATCTGCGTACATGCCAACTTTACCACCAACGATGAAAGATATTAATGTGAATCCATGCTTCCAAGCCACCCAGCTTAAAATCTTAGTGGCTGAATAATAGAAATATCCTGTCTATAATACTGTGAATTGTGCAGATGGTTGAAAAATGATATGTGATCTCATGCAGTGCATGCTGAGTTAACAAGAGAATTTCATTCAAGAAAAATAGTACATTTTAGTTCCACCATATGTGTGATTATGTTTTCTTTGTACCCATGGAGAATCCCTGATGTTAGAAGCAAACTATGATAGCCCATTAACATGTCTTCTTTTAAGTAATTTATTTAAATGCAAGAATCTTCCATTTTTTTAATATTTGTAACTTAGATGCACACCAAGGATAATAGCTGCACTTGGATATTCTTGCGTTCATTTTTTTACATGGCATTGTGAGTTGAAAACCAAAATAGAAGTACTGCTCATTTCTCTCCTATGAACAGTCTTTGGGTGCTTAAACCATTGTGGATAAAACAAAACTGCTGTCAGAATAAGAAGTGTCGGGCAG
This sequence comes from Psittacus erithacus, assembly GCA_009867235.2. NCBI lineage: Eukaryota > Metazoa > Chordata > Aves > Psittaciformes > Psittacidae > Psittacus > Psittacus erithacus. Next base: position 68,688 of record WYDI02028169.1, on the reverse strand, counting down.
AAACAGGTAGGAGTTATTTGTTTTCTTCTTTCCATTCTTGCTTACCAGAAAACCTGCTGCACCTGTCTTCATGTAAGATTTCTGTCTAGCAGAACCAAATCACAATCCATATGTTGATGGTAAGTCATATTATATGTTACCTTCAGTCTTCCAGCATGTGAACCCATTTTTTAAAATTTTATGCCAAGTTGTACAAATAATTTTGTTTCTATCTTGTGCAATAACCTTAAAATTACAGAATCCTGATTTGTTTGCCTACATTGTCATCATTTGGTGACAATGATGAAAGGATCCCTTGACATGTTAGAATGTCTTTTAAAAATATGGAAACAGTTTCATCATAATCAATGAAAAAACAAGTTTCCCTAGAAAAGTACTTAAACTTTCATCGTATTTTTATGAGAACTTAACAGATCTTTTCTCCTTCACTCTTCCACGTTTGGAAAGTGGATATTATATAATCTGTGAAATAATGCATTAGTTCAAAATGCAAATGCAGAGTTCTGGAGAGTAGAGAGCAAGTGTTTAATTAGCGTAATTTCAAACTCTAGGCTATGTCAAAAATCAGGGATATGATCTTAAGATAAATTGCACAATGGTGACAACTGATGATCTGGTCTTTTCAGATGGCCCTCTCACATTTAGATAATTTAGTTGATTAGATTTTATTTGTCCATTCATGAGAGGGAATTAACCTGTGTGAAAGAGTTCATTTTGTTAAGGGAAGTGCTGACTATTTAAGTTTCAAAATTTTATGTTTAAAAATTTGATGAGCTGATGAAGTTTGAGCATTCGGCCCTGACAAAGGCTTCTGGCACGCACCAGTTCAGTGGTACATCTCTTCAGAAGGCCGTCTCAAGAACATTTCTCCTTATTCATCCTGCTCTTTAAACACTGAAGTGAGGCCTGTTGAAGTCCCTGATACTAGTAAGGGCAATTTGCTAAGGTACTGTTTTATGTTCCTACAGATCTCTTTGCTTCTTTGGCTGCACACTGACATCTGCTGTCAAAGAAAAAGGCATTTTAGTTATTTGCACAGAAATTAAGTCTTCTAGTCTCAAGGTATAAGCAATCCAAGCCCATCCAAGATGGCTGTGAATGGAGACATTACACATCATTAAGATGTCTGTTAAAAGATCTTTAATATTCTGGAAAATAGTGTGATGTGATGGGAGAAAGTGCTTTTACTTTGTTTGTAAAAACTTTTATATTTGTTAGTAAGCAATTGATTTTTTTAAGGTATTCTCAAGTGTCCTTTCTAGGTTGCTTTTTCTGGGGGTGTTACCTGTCACCATCTGTACTTTACAGTTCGGAAAAACAAAGGGCTTTGTATTTTCACACAACAGTCATTGTCAGAAAGATCAGAAGACTTGGTATTCTTCAGATCACTCACAAGTTATGCTGTTGACACTGCTTTGACTGAATTTTTCATTTTCTGTCACTTGTAGTGTAAAAGTTTTAGCAGTTGTTTTCTTTCAGCTGTGTGCACCTAAGAAAAATCTCTGTTGATACTGTTGAAGGTGGTGGGAGTTTGGAAATTGAAATGAAATCTGGGCGCTAAAAAGGCTCAAATGCTTTGGAATAGATTGGTTGCATGCCACAAGTTGAATTGTCTCAGCCATGATGAGAGAATAGTTGTTGCCTCTTGTATGCCAAGATAAAGTTCTGAAGTAGTGAAGGATGCAGCCTCTGGCTTCTACTGTCACTTAACAGAATATTGCTGTCTGTTAGAGAAGAAATACCGTAGGCTGACCAAGGACAAGAATCAATCACTTCTGCAGACAAAATGTGCTTAGGCAAGCATTTTTTTACAGGGAGTTGCAGAAAGAAAGGAGCTGAGCAGAGGGACTTTTTTTTTCCCCTTTGTATGTATTTTTTTTTTTTTTTTTTTGCTATTTCACACTTCCTTTTTTAAGCAGAGAAATGTTTAGGGTTCTTTTGCTTTAACTTAGGAAAACAAACTCTTCTATTACAGTAGCTGCCAACGAGGTGCACCTTAGAAGTCTCTTCAAATGCCAGTGAAATACCAGCAGCATACAAAGATATGTTTGTATGTTGCTTTCCAGCAAAGCAGCAGCAGCCGTCAGTGAATGTGGATGCCATTGAATGAAGTCAGTCTTTCAAACATCATCTTTCACTTTTTTTTGTATAGTTTGACTTAACATTGGTCACTATCATCCCCAAGAGAACACAAAGAGGGGAGCCAACCTGGACAGCTAAGTGTGGAAACTTCATGTGAGAGTTTCTAGTACATGTGCATCCAGTGTTCAGCATCTTCTCATTTTCAGAATGATGTATTAGACTTCCAGTCTTCTCTACAATTGATTGTATTTGGTTTTGAGGTAGCAAGGCAGCAACAACACCCAAGATGGACCAATCTTTTTCATCCTGTAGCTTCAGTGGGCTTTGAATTAAGCTGTAGCACATTCCAGGCATTGGGAAAGAGGAGCCTCTGTAAGCAGGGAAAAAAACCAAAAGTACCATCTGTATCTCAAAATACAGTTTTCTTATATGAGATCACTAGAAGAGACAAAAAGGTATTATTTGCTTTGAAAATGCTTTTGTTAGATCTAACAAAAAAGCATGGCACTCAAAAATATCCTAGAACATGGAATTCAGCTCAAAATATGCAACGTGTCAGATAATACTGTAAAAAAATGAAAATATATGCATGGTATAACAGTAATTTACATCTCCATAACAGTTCTCTCTAGATTCTCAAATTCCCTAATGCCTGTAAATATTTTATGTTGTCCTTGTCAGTGAGCTGGAAATTATCATTAGTACTTGTGAAGAAAGCAAAGCACAAAGATGTAAGACAACTACTAAGAAGTGTATGGCAAAGAAAGGAACAGAATTGTTACCTGCTACTTGCAGGGTTTATGCTGTAATAACAAGGCTGTTTTCATAAGCACACTAATAGGGTACAAGGTGCTTGTGTGTGCACAAGCAAATGTATTCTAAATTTGTTTCTGTTATCAGACTGCTTGTGTGATTATGTTGGTAGGATATCACAATAGATGCATAATTATATGTGAAGAAGACTCCTAAACAACTGGCACAAACTAGTGTTCTGAAGACTTTTCTAAGTCTTGACAAAGCATTTTGGTTCCCTTTTAGAATAGTAAATATCCAAGTTGTTCTATGAACACACTACTTCCTTCTTTGTCCTGCCTACAGAATTTTAATTGACATCAGCAGAGTACCCTCCACTTGCACTATGTTCTGAAAACTTATTTTCTAGGCTGCTCTGTTGTACCTTACTGATATCTGAGCTTTACATAGGTGTGCACCTTTTTGTGTCTAACCAGACCAAATTTGCATTTAACGGAGAGTAAAGTAGCCTGAATTGGTTTTCTCACTTTGTTAGTGGCATTCCCAATTTCCTCATTTGTGTCATTTGTAAATAACTGTATTTTTAAAAGAACTTGAAAAGTCATCCTGATTTTATTGCCGTCTGATTCCAACTCAGTCTAGTTTCAATAAAGTTGAGTTTTGAAACTGGTTCAAATTGAGATCTGTTCACCTGTTGCTGTAGAAGGGCAGCTTCCTTTATCTCACAAAAGGAGCATGGCCTGGAGGAAAATGACAGCTTTCTGCGTAGAAGCAATCCCCAAAACATTTAATTGATATTTACAAATTCCAAGAAACAGTCTCTCAAGTAAGAAAAACTCTGGATTACCATTTAAGCTGAAATTGGCGTCCATGTTAAAGAATTTAAGCAACAGTTTATTACAAATTAAAGGTAATAAACTTTCATTTGGTATGATTTTGAAATGGAAGACACAGGAAGTGTTGGTTTGTTCTTCCCTCTTTAATTGGTTAACACTAGCATGGTTTAATGAGAGCACTGCAGTTCTGTATAGGAATAACTCATGCACTAACAGCAAAATAATCACTGTTTAACAAAGTGCTGTCTTCTCAACATACGAGCATATTTTTTTCCTTAACAGTCATAGTGCAGCCTTTCATATTGGGGAAGATCTTCACATAGAAATCTCCCTATGTATTCAGCTCAAGAGCGCCAGTATTTCAGAGGGAGTGAAAGGAAAATTGTGATGACTTTTCCCATTAACTTATTCTGTCTTGTGTGGAATCACAAGTCACTTCAGTGATTAAAAGAAAAGTGATGTCCCTAGACTTCCCAGAAAAAAAAGCAGAAATTTTCTGCACAGGAGTCTGAATTGACATGCCATAATGAAAGGTCACTGAGCGCAGTGTGTTCTGCCTTCTGAACTTGAAATTTTAAGGGTTCTTATAAAGAAACAGAGAGGACAAAACATGATCTTCTATTCCATCATTGCTGTAAATAAGCCAAAGGGGAATTCTTGAACATATTTGGGTTTTGCAAGGTTGAATTAAAAAGGATCTGACATTTTCACCTATTTTGCTGTTGCTTATTGATGGTTGATACAAAAATATATCTTGAGTGGAGGCCAACAGTTGACACAAATATTGAGGAAATGTTGTGAAGTTTGTATTATTTGCTTACAATATTAATTATAAGGAAAATATCAAAGTTTCCCATGAAGTGACTGAGGCTACCTTCATGAAGTAAACAAGGTCAGTCTGCTAGGACAGATGTTTTCTGAGCACTGTATATGACATATGATGTGAGCCTCTGCTAGTCACTGCAGCCGTCTCTGAAGCTTTATGGGCCTCCCTAAAAGCCCTTTTAGCAATTTGAAAGAAAGCTAAATAAAAATGCTTTCAGGTCAAACACCCAGCCTCTACAATTGAAGAAAACACAATGTTTTGCTTTTATAAATTGCTTGAATTGGCTCTGTTCACAGATCTGAAAAATACTATTAAGAACAGGAAGTATTAACTTATTTGTAAACAAATATCCAGTTGCCTTCAAAGTCTTTTTTTATCTTGTACACTAATTCAGAGCTGGCTCAGTGTTTGCATTCTGACTGCTTGTTGGGAGGTTAAGTGCCTCTCTGGACTTGTGAGATTCTTCAGGTTTTTTCCAAATAGCAGTATTTTTGCTAAGCAGAATTAACTGCTGGAGTTTTTTGCAGTGCATTTTTATGGAGAAACATCAGAACAAATGTATCTCTTTTAAAGATTTTGTTAAATTTTCTTAGAATCAGAATTTAGTTTATATAATTAATGCTAAATATTAGTCTGTCTGACAGTGTTTACAAGATATTTGGACAGTGCCCTAATAACAGGCTTTAACTTTTGGTCAGCCCTGAAGCAGTCAGGCACTTGGACTAAATGATGATTGTAGGTCCCTTCCAACTGGAATATGCTACTGTATTCTAAAAAAAATTGCTCAAAGGAGAAGGATTTCCTCCCCTCTCCTCCATGACCCAACTCCCCAAGTTTCTGCTTGGTTAATTGGTACAGTCACAGTTTCAGACACTTTGAACCATTGACTTTTCCCATAATATTCTAGTAGTAGGTGGGTTTGGCGCCTGTCAGTAGATTTGTTGCTTTGCGAGTGGCTAGGTTATATCCAGATGTTCCAGTTCTAACCAGACTGGTTTGGACAGAATTTTATGTTAAACTGCAGCTTTCACCTTAGAGTTGTTTGGATATGGCACTGGAGGACTCAGGGAAGACAGTAGGGAATTAATTACTTCTTTAACCCCTGAGTTTGGAGAAGTTTACAGCTGGGTATGCTTTAGTACTTTATTATATCAGAAGTCAATGAAACAACCACTGATCTTGGTCATAAACTACTTTCTCCATTTCATTGCAAGTATCATATCCATATCAGAATACTTAATGCCCTAATTTCTTTCATTTTACAGTGTGAATGTGTTCTGAATAATTCTACAAAGAGATTTGACCTTAGATCTCAACTGAGATGCTGTACCTTTCATGTTTAAAAATCCAATACCTCATCTGTCAGGTATGGCTAAATGAGACATTTTTAAAGGGTTAGATAACAGAGCAGAAAATGTTTGTCCTCTCTAGTTATTCTTCACAGTCTTGTAAATGGCACTCCAAGATTTCATATTCATTACTCTGAGATTTCATATTCATTGTGTCAGATTGATTTCCGGTGCCATTTCAGTTTGCAAGATATTCCTCTTTCACTGCAGGCACTCACATTTAAGCTGTTTCTTTTCATTTTATACATAATAGGACAAATTACAACCTCATACATACTTTTGCCACTGAGTTGTCTGGAGACTGTGCCCTAATTCATTTACAGTAATTGAACAATGCAATGTCAATGGTGAATCACTTCAGTGTAGCATGTCCCGTACATCCTGTACAGCAGTAGCTGTTGCTGACCCCTCACAATCAGTAGCTTTAAGTGACTTTTTTTCCTTTCCGGCAGTGCACTTGATCACAGACTCTGTTTCAAAACAGCCATTTTAATATGGTATTTCTTGTAGTGAAATATCCCTTTTTAATTACTGATAAAATGAGAAGTCACAGAAAAAAACCATCTTTGCGTGATTATCTGTCTGCTGTGGATGGTGGTTCTGTGATTAGCAGGAACTTTGTGACTGCACTAGGAGCTCTATACATTGGTTTTCTTGTAGTGAACCAACTGGAAAGCTTTCACAGACACGTATTTCAAGTTATGCTTCAGAGGAGGAAAGAAAAATGGGGACAGTGATGTTAATTATAAAAATGATTGAGGACTGACTTGAAGAAAGGGTTCATTTGATTACCACAGTAAAGGCATCTGTTTGCCAATGAAAAGCATGTCATTAGTAGAAGTTTTCACTTCACTTCATTTGTAAAATAAGAATTTATTCAGAACAAACATTTTCTTTTATCTTGATAATCAAAAGACCTCTTGTCAAAGTAAAGATGACACTTGACATCTGAAAGCAAATGCAAAGATGAAGTGGAATAAAAACACTGCATATGCAATTGGAATAAAAGAATTCCAAATAATAATTAAAAAAAGCCAAAAAATAATTTTAAGCTAATTATTCTTAGGCATAACATTCACTTTTTTAAATTATCATGCTGAAGACACTATACCATATGTATAGTCATTTTTGCTTGACATCAGAATTATCACTTTATGGTATGCAAGAACTGTTTTCAGTGGTGCCTAAGCCTTTCATGGGACTTGTATACTTGTGTGGATTAGTACCAGACTTTCAAAGTCACATATCTCCTAAAGACAGTGACAGATGCTAGAAGGGTTCTGAAGAGCATCCAGCTTGCTGTAGCTTGCACAGAGAGAAAGAGGTGGTTGCTTTGGTGAGATGTGCCAGGTGACAGTTCTACCATAATAAAAGAATTGTTGGCCAGATTGACCCATCTGCCTTCTGGTCTTTGCTAGCTGCCAGAGTAATGGGAGAATCTGGCCCCATAACTGTAACATGTTAGTTACTTGCAGTCTATCTTCTTGGCAGGCAGATGTTCTATTAATTATTTTTTTTCTGTAGTAATTCATCACAGAATATTTAGGTCTTGTGGCTTGTGATTTGGAAAAGGATTACTCATTTTCCTAGTTCATGAGGCAGAAACAGAACAGGACCAGATGTTCCAATGAGGCAACACGAGTAGATATCAATGATTAGCTACATCTCAGCTGCCTCAGACTACTGCACATTGTTTAAAAACACTGGGTGTGCATGTGTGTGTTTTTCGCAGTTAAAGCTTTGCAGTTAGAGCACAGTAAGAACTTTAGATCACACCAGCAGCAGTGTGCACAAACATTGGCAGAATCTTCCATTTGCTTGTGATTGGTTTGAGTCCCAGTGTCACAAGTTGTTTTTTCTAGTTTGTCAAATAGAACTGTGTGTAGCACAGGCTGCTGTTTGGATTCCTCCTTTGCTGCATGGAGCACCTTGACTGCTGACCAGTGGGTGAGAACCAGCAGTCTTGTTAGGCGTGATTATTGAGCGGAACAGAACGATCCTGAAAATGAACCACAGTACCTGCTCCTACAGTACAGGTTGTCAGATACTTGCTTCTCTCCATTCAGAAAGATCTTAGAAAACTATACCATGTAGTATCATTAACTTTGTTAAACTATTGTAAACAAGTATGACAGCCAGGCATCTGTGGTGTCTGGGATGATGGCCTTGACAGGAAGGATTTTTGCCTTTCATCATCCTATTTGTGTATTAGACACAGCACAGCTTTTCAACAGACATGGTTTTTTTCTTTCTGCACTAAAAAACCTACAATTGAAATCTAAGAAACTAAAAATGAAGAAAAAAAATTAGATCAAAACATGTTCATAAAAGAGATCCTACTTTTTATTAAAATTATACATTTTTTTGGCATAGTTTTATTAATTTTATTATTTGTTTTCATGGCGAGGCCAGATATCTCAAATATCACTTTGGCTGCTCAAGTATTTCCTGTATTTTCCTGTATTTTGGAGGTTAGACTAGATGATCTCTGAAGGTCCCTTCTAACCCCAATGATTCTGTGATTCTGTATTTTTACCCCCTTTTCTCCATTTGCCTTTCCCCTCAATAAGTTTTCTGAAGAAGTGGAAGCCACCAAAACCCGCCAAAGACATATTGGCTGAATTCAGAGTTGGAACAGAGCCAGATATACTTTAAAGTACCATCATTTTAGTTATGTTTCACTTTTACAACATGAGTTTGTAGATTGTTCTTAAAGATCTTGCTTTTAGCTGTGTTTTACTCTCCCAACCTGATAGTAAATCTTTTCTGTTCTAATCTGCTTTAAAGATTCAAATTCCTGCATGATTTTCTACAATTTATAAATTTGAAATTGGCTGTTGCTGGCACTGAACTGTAAAAGTTAACTGCTTATCTTGGAGAAAAAACCAAAAGCATAAGATTAACATGAAATCATATGATGGATTTTATTCACAGAAGTTAATTTGTATTCGTTGTTGCTTGCATTTGCATGAACAGAGGTTGCTCTTGCCATTCTGCACATCACAGGTCTGTCACAGCACAGGTTCCTCTCCAGGGGAAGGAAAGGTTGCTTGCATGTCTGTGGAAGTTAGGGAACAAGCTCAAGGGAAATTAAAATTAAGAGACTCCAGGTTTGGGCAGACAAACACAGTAGAGACCAGGGATCCTGCTTACAGCTCGTGCTGAGACTGAGAGTGCTGGAGGAGCTGGGAAGAGGCAGCCAGGCCACAGAAGTAACAAGAAGCATTTCCTGGGAACTGTGCAAAGTTTACTGCATCTCAGGAAGTCACTAAGTTGCTTACAGCCAGACCTGAAAACAAGATTCCCCTGCAGAGACAAAAGCGGCATTGAGATATGGAATATCTCCCTTTCCATATATGCTATCCTAGTCTTTTCAAATTTTCCGTGATTTAAAAAATAATCTTCCCAGTTTGTTTTCTAGTCAAACCTTTGTTGTTACTCTGATTAGGATTAAAACTGGTTTAGTATTCATTGCAGACAAATTATAAGTAGATCCACCTCAAAATGAATAGGAGTGTCACTAGTAGGATTTGAATCTAAAAATCGTAAACATGCTCTGTTCACTACATTGCTAAATACAGAGATTCAAGATTTACTTTGTTAAAAGGTTGTACTAGAAAGAATCATGGGCTACATAGGAAAACTGTTGAAACTGCTCTCTAAATCCATTACTTCTAGTAAAGTCTTTTGGTAATTGAGACTAAAACTTTGACTTTCTCTAGGAGCAATTTTCCTTAAAGCAGAGATGCTAAATAACTCCAGGGAAAAAAATAATACTGTGATTTAGGAAGACTGCAGAACTGCTATGCAAAAAAGTAAATTTGACACTTTCTCATGTGCACAAAAGTATGTTATTTTAAGAAAAGGAGATAGGCAGATGTCACGCACTCCATTATATTTCACAATAAGGTAATACATGCAATTGAAAATATTGCAAGAAAAGGAAAATAGTTTTGCAAATGTGATTTCAGGAATTCCCTTGGCTTCACAAGTTAGGATGTTGCTGTAATAAGTGATAATGCAAAATACATTATTATTATGTAGCAGCAGCAGTACCACTAGACCACTTCCACAGAGATGTTAATAGGATTTTCAAACTCTTTCATGTCCAAAAACAACGGTTGAAGTACAAGGTTTACTCAGAGGGTTTATAATATGTGGGCAAAAATACACATAAACCTTTCTAGCACCATATCCTTAAGTGTCAGATACTTCCTTACACTGCAATCTTAATTAATTCACTTTAAATGGTGTTTAGGATTACTGTATGTCTTAAGAAAATGTGTTTGGAAATGCTTAAAACGTAATTCAAATGCTATAACTCTTCTATAAGTAACCTTATCCAACATGGCTGCTTATAGTGGAAATATTTACACACACTTCTCTGTCTACAGATAAGGTTTTCAAAGATGTGGAGTATATTGAATGCAAGTAACTCTAAAAAGACTTTTTTAATTAAAATACAATATTCAGCTAATTTAAAACAAACTGTCAAATGATTCTGTGTTGTCTCTTCAGCTGCTCAAATGCTTAATCTTGCTCTAAGGCACTGAAATATTAAAATGTATTTTAACAGAAGTCCAGCCTTAAAGTACAGTGTGCTTACGCTTGCTCTGAATTAACTCAGAAAAGTCTCTCAGTCTTTTCTGATAATGTGTAAACTCTGCAAGAGGAGCTGTAGAAGAGTGAATCCTCCTGCTCGAAGACTAGCCCATAGTTGTTACCAATACCAATAAAAAGCCACTAAGGCTGAAAGACATTTGGAAAGTGCTGCTGGCTGATGTGATCTAAGCAGTTATGCCTTTTTTTAATTTCCTTTGTTATAATTATTTTTATGAATTCATTGTTCTCATAAATGGTATTACGTGGTTATGCTTGATGTTTCACCGGTTTCTGCAGTATGCTTACACTGCCATCTATAGGATACATTTCTTTCCCCCCCTCCCGGCCCAGTCTGTGCAGTTACTTGCAGTAACATGGCATATGCAGAAGCTGTGTTGTGTGACTTTTACACTGACTGTTTCAGTTGTGGACCACAGAATAATATGCATATAAGAAGCGTGGGGAGTTTAAGAAAAAAAATTCTTGAAAGATAACAGATATTAGAAACTATATTTTCCAGAGTAGGTGAATGGCTACTCAGTGTCACACCTTAATAAATCAGTATCTGGACAGCTTGCTTCATCAGCCCATGTGCTGATGCAAGGGATTATATCATATTGGTCAGATGTGTAAGTGGGAGTACATGAGAAGAATATTCCCTTATGCCTGCAAAATAGTTTCTGGGTGCTGTTAAGAATTGAACTTCCTCATTCTGAAAAGCTTAGTTCCTCCCAGGTTAAGTTTTTTTCCCTTTTAGCAGTGTAGCGAGGTGGTCAGCCACAGGGCTTCCTGGCACCAGTAACTTGAGAGAGCTTTAGAGACTGATTCAAAATGTTTTAACTATAAGTATTTTATTCTTGTCTCTGATCTACTGGAATTCCCGGTCCACCCAGTCTACAGTTTTGCGATATTCATTGTTTTAAAAATAGTGTTATATAAGTACATTAATATATATTCTTACAACAATGTAGAAACATAATTTTGCAAAGAAAGAGGTACTGGATAGAGACACTAAACTGCAAGAGAACACAGGTATATATGGATGTTCAGAATGCAGGAATATATATTCTGGGCTTCAGTAATTTTGGAAAAAAAGAGACTGTTTTGTAGCTAAAGCAGACCTGTGCCATTATGCATGTGAACCTTTTACAAGGGAGCAGTGGTTTCTTCTCATTTAAAATATATGAGTTAATGGTATCAAAATACACAATGCATGTTCTATGATCTCTTAAGTTTTCTAATGGCTGGAAGCTTAGTCTACACATCTTCAAATAATTTTCACGTCACAAAGTTTTTAATGGCCAATATGTACACACACATATGTGTATGTAAAAAGTTCTGTTTGCTTTTGTGGCTTTTTGCAGTTTTTTTGATAGAATGTATGGAATGTTGCATACAGGTAAAGAAATAAAAATCAAAATTTGAACACAGAGTATGCTGGTACTATCACTTTTCTGCTGCTAGTACTGCTTACCTCTCTGACAGTATTACTCTTGGGAAAAATGGACGAGCCAGGGGATTGAAAAAAATCCGTAATTTGTCTGCCTAGATTTAATTCTGTACGTATATACTTAAAGATGCAGATTGTTATGTTATCTTTAGATACCAGGCAAGCTTTTATGTCTTCCATTCTTGCTACAATGTCTACTGGACTAAATCAGTTTCTTGCAATGTCCTTTAGAAATGCTAAATTTTTAGAAGAGTTCACATGTTAAACTTGCAGGGAAATATCTTTAAAATTAGTATGAGTCTTATTCCTATGAAGTGATGCTATTTCTTTCAAAACAATGACTTTTAGACAAAAAATTGGTGGCTGATGAATACAGTAAGGATTATAAATGCACTGAAACCTTTTTCATAATCTGCATAAAGTTTCGGGGAAGAAGCAGCTGAACAAATTGTATCTTCTCATCTATGAAATTAATATTTTTGGATTGTAATGAGAATTGCTTTCTGTTTCTCATCCAGTTCATCTCAGATTAAAAAATAATAATAAAAGACAGAAAACAAATCCTGCTCATTTCGGTTACACTCTCATGCTATTAGAGAGCAATATTTTGTGACAGGAACAATTTTCAGCAATAGGGCTTTTAGTACCAAATGTATTTCAAAGTAATACGCAGTAGTGCTCAATGAACTATTGATACCCATCTGTCCTCCTATAAACATGACCTTTAGAACTCTCAGGGCCAATGTTGCACAACATTTTGTGTGGACACTGCTCTTACAGCTTCATAATGTCTTAGTGCTGGTACATCACTGTTGTAAGATGCTCTGTAATTCAGACTGTTGGGTCTTTTTATTGGCATGAAAAGTGTAAATCTCAGTAAAAGGTATTTCACAAAGTGTGCAGTTATTCAAAGTGAAACAGTAATAATGGTGTCTCATCGTAAAAAAGATTTCAGCAGTCTCTTGGCCAGACAGCCTGGGAGTTCTGTGAATCTGAAGACTGTATACTGCACACAAAGGAAAATAAACTCAGCTGAAAATAAGGTACAATCTACCTATTACCTTGTTACTGATAGATTTTTTTGCATTGTTATCCTTTTATAGTTAATACTGTTTGGGGGAGTTGGGTTTGGTTTGGGTTTTTCTTAAAGTTTAAATTTTTCTTCAATTAAAAAAGTTTGAGAAATACTATCTTCATACATTCCAAGGTTTGAAAATGCATTATCCCTTTCACTCTAAACAGCCAATGAACCCATTTCATAATTATATTTGCATAAGGAAATTTTGTATGCTACATTTCTTAAGCATAAAACTTGTGTTTCTTCTGAAATCAAGTATAGTAGCTTGTTTTTGCAGAGTAAGCGTTGAGATTTTTGTCTCTGCTAGACAGTAATTGCAGGGATAACCCAAGTGTTAATACATTGTTACTTAATATCCTTCTTCTGTTGATTATCTTTTAATGCCCTTGTCATATGTATAACATTTGAGTCCAAGTATTGAACGTTTATGTGTAATTGCTTGTTTCCTTTACCTTTCCTATTTTATCTTCCTTAATGCTAACCTCTTTTATTATTTTTTCCTGCTATTTCTACAAAATCCTCCCTACGTTATCACTTTCAAGAAGCTTTTCTAGAATCAAATTATTGTTAAATGCTGTGAGAGTGGAGCTGCTTCAATAGAATTTTGTCTACAAATCTCAAAGAATGTAATGTTGGAATGAATTTGAGGTCTAATTTCAGTGCACTGAAAACAGCAAGAAGTGAAAGTGTATTTGCAGTCGTTTTCGCATACCTTGGCATTGTTTGTAGGTTCAATCCTGCTGTTTTAAAGAATCATAGTTATTTATAATTCTTTGCTAACATATTCATTTATAATATTGCTAACATTAATTTTTCAGTGCAAAGATGGACTTGTTTTCTGAAAGGTGTTCTTTATATTACACTGAAGTTCCTCTGTTGCTCAGTCAGCACAGTGTGGAAGTCTGTGGCTAGCTAGCTCCCCTGGACCCCAGCTGGTTTGCCCCAAAGAGGAACTCAGGTGTGAACAAACATACACACTGTGTCAACAACTTACAGACCCACACCCATGAGCAAAAGGTGGGGTGACTGAAGTGATGGTGCAAACTTGCTGGCACACAGCTGCACTCTCTGGATCTGTGTAGCCAGCCTGTTTGACCTGTGGTTTCAAATCATGGCATAACAATCAAGCTGAATGCTCAAGTAAATTAGATTATTTACTTCATTAGATAAGATATGTATATATGGTTAAGTTATGATAACATTAACTGTCAATATGCTGTTAATAAAGAAAATGTAAGGGCCCTGAGCGTGTTTATGCCCAGAGCAGCCTCCCCAGGGGCCTCCTCTCAGCCCTGTGGTCCTGAGCCCATGTCAGTTTTCCTGGGGTCCTCAGGCTTGCCACATGACACCATACAGTGTTTGTCTCCAGATCCACCACCACCAGGCTCTGCCAGCCATGGGGCCTGCTGACATGGGCATTACCCATGATGTCCTGTGCCCATCCCTGCTATTCTGGGGCTGTCCCTGATCCTGGTTACCCTCCTGGGCCTGAGCCTGCACATTTCCCATGAGCTGACATCCCAGCATGGCCTGAGCCCTGTGGGCTGCCCACCCTTAGAGAGCAGCCTGGTTGTCATCATGCACTGGCAGGATGGGTCTGGGTGTATGGGTGTGTTTGTAAACAAACAGCATGTATTATTATCAAAAAGGGGCTTTTTTTATTTTTGTTCTTAGTGTTCTTTTCAAACATTTTTATCTCATTATACATGTTTATTCAAAGATATTTTTTTCCCTTTACTGTTATATCCTGTCTGGCTTAGAGCTAAATCTGCCAAAGGCAGCAAGTATTAGAGATCTACATTTTTTTCTCTCTGTATTACGGCTCTAATGCCAGTGTCTTGAGGAACAGGATTAATCATACAGGCAATCAGCTGATTAAAGAAGTGCAATTTCTTTGGACTGTCAGTGTACCTTATTTTTCTCATTATACCTGGTTTAAGGTATATGATGCTACATGATTTAGGAACTGGCCACGGAAATAATTTGGACTCTATGGAAATTTATTTAATGCTGTGTAAGCACAGCTGGCACCCAGTCTGTACAGTTGGTACACCACTTGCCATACCATTTAGGGTAAGAAAAATGCAGCAGCAGAAAAAGAAGTCTATCCAAATATGTTTTGCCTGGTGTAGTTTATATTCTAGCAGTGTAACAGGTAAGTTGAAAGTGCTTCTGATGTTAGGTCAGATGTACTAACTGCTGTGCTTGCTAATCTTTTGAATTAAGGCAGTACAGCTACTCAAGAAGTTGTTATATCAAGAAAAATGATGGGGTGACAATTTCAATTAAAGGAATATGAATTAATCTCATGAAGGTTTTGTACAATCATTGAAACCTTGTTTCAATGTAACCAATACTGCTTCTTGATGAAAACAAATTACAGAACACATCATCTTGGCAGGAAATACGAAAAAGGGACAGAATTGGAATGTTCTTCATAGATGTTCTCTTCATATCAGCTGTTTTTACAAAATCTAGATCATGGACATAGGACCTGTCATTTGAAACAAGCAAAAAAGAGGTACTTTCAGTCACAAATATCCAAATATTCTCTGTATAAAAATGTTAAACAGGTAAAGAAAAAAAAATCTAAAATTCCATATTTGTTTTTAAATTTCAGAGCAATTCAAACCATACATTTTTCTTGCATCAAGATATGATTGATCACATTATATATTTATTGATTCAGATAACTATTCTTTTTTCTTTTTTTCCTATCACCAGAGGACAAGTGTAGATGCTGTTTTACTCATATATTCCTACTCTATATTTAAAATATTCTTTCTGTCCTAGTCAGGTCAGGTAGCAATGAGAGAAGTAACAATTGTAACTTGAATTAGGAAAATATGCATTAACTTGTCAAAGCTCAGTCTAACAAACCAGAGACAAAATCATCTTAGCAATAAAAATGGTTATATTTTATGGGACTGCTGTAGCAGTATAGTATGTAACTTGCAGTTACCAGACACTATATTCCAACAATTTATTATTATATTATCCATTCATAGACTGAAGGTGTCAGGTACAGCATGTCTTGTTCTGAGCCTCTGTCATTTTTTATTTATGCTGATTGATTTATTTACCCTCATTAAAAAGTATTGCACATTTGAGTTGGTTATAATTAAGATGCATGCATTCTTAATGTAGCTACTTAACTACAACTGTTCCAGAAATCAATATGACCTCTTAAATAAAGAATGTGGGCTGTTTGTTGTTTGCTGTAGAAACGCATATTACTGCAAGTGTGCATGTGCTCAGCTAAGATGGGCTCCTCAAAATATTATGTATGCACCTATAATTTTATCAGAAATCTTTCTCTTGTAGATGATTGCATTTATTGAGAATCTGTTGGTTTGCCATTGCAGAAGTTTATTGGCATTTTGAGCTAACAATTACCTGAATTCAGCAATAACAGGAATGGGGTATCATTGCAGTGGACTGTGCGTTGAGTAGGAAATAATTTCTTTCTCCAGTCAAATGATGTTACCTACAATTATCATTGCTGAATGTCTTTCAAATAGATATGTTATTGTTCATAGGCAACCCCTCTGAGACTGCAAAGACAAAAATGGACCTAACTGTAAGTAATTTTCCATATTTCATCTTTCAAGTCACTTGTGGAAGTATTCATGGAAATGTTCAGTAACAATGAATTAAATGTCAGTATAGCAATATACTTAAAAAAATTAACTCTTCACAGCATTGCTGTCTTTCTGACTAACTTAGTGGTCTTTTTATGGTCTCTATTAGAGATAAATAAAATATCTAATATTAAGTGTACAAGTCTGGTTTTGCTAAAACTAGAGGGTTAAAAAGTAACATTTTCTTAAGGAGAAAGATCACTAGATCATTCAAGATGATCTATTCACATTTAAAAAGTGTGATATTTTTAACTGATTTTCATTGGAAATAAAGCTCTTTTTTTTTCTATTAGGCAATAAATTATGTAAATGATGAAGAGCTTAACTCTTCTGAATTACCAGCTTTCAATGTGCTGAACAGAGTTGCGGTTTACCCTCATTTTAAATAAAGTTAATGTGTTTATGACATTGAGAATGGGTTGCTTCACTAAATGCATCATTACAATTCAATGTAACATTGTATTTTCAGAGTTATACAAAGAAAAGAGAATGACAGGAAGGTTATAAGCAGGCTCAATTACCAGCAGCCTTTTTTACAAATGAACAAGTTACAGTTTTGGAAGAGTAGTATTTGTGCCAGAAAAAGATTTTGATAACTGAGCCTGTCAGGAGCACCCTGAAGGTCAGCATATCTGTGGATGAGACCTACTGTAGAGCACACAATTTACTGGGTGAATCAGCAACATTTCTCAAGGAGTACATCATTCATCATGGTTATAACAACTGAGAGGCAAAAATGTGATTAATGTCTTTCTGCTGTTTTGGAGATTTGGAAAGCATACATCAATTTCTTTGTTCATCAGATAACTCATTTCTGAAATACATCTAAAGCCAAAAAAACCCCAAGCATTTGAGTGTAACTTTAAAATTGCATGCCAGTTTGGTGTGCATTTTCTGTTTATTGTTTCATAATGCAGTGTGAATAATCTATTTCTGATACGGTCATTGATGATATAGAAACAGAGTAAATTGTATTATATAAACTGTGGAAATCCAGATGGTACTGGTGAGCAAGTGTAGGGTTTGCAAGGTACACAGTTAAACTTGCCCCATCTGACTGTCAACTAGTTCTTGACAGTGACATACATAAAATAAATGTGGTGTTAATAGGTGTATGGAAGACAGGGTGTGCTAGGGCTGGGAGAAGAACATTGTGAATGAATGTTAGTGATATAAAACAAAATGTCATTATGAATAACCATTTTAATGCTATCTGCATTCCTTGGGAAAGTTGACATTCCAATGTCTTCCGATTCTGTAATGGTTGCATGACAGACCTCCTTTATTATCAGCGTTGAGTTTTTCCTCTGTTTTTTGTGTCAGTTTCACATGCCCATCAGGCAAGGTGGTTTGCCAGGAGTGATATGAGTAACAAACACCTGGAGTATGCGTTAAAGTCTTGGTTTTACTCCCCACATGCCCTTCCCCAACCCTTTCCCTCCCACCCCCCACCTTTAATATCTCGGCTATTTGCAGTTGTTTGTCTTGGTTTACTGACGCCCAAATACTGTGTCCTCCACAATCAGCTATTGTATGTGGTGTCATATGTGGTTAAGAGAGGCAAAGATAACTTGTCTCTTAAGGGTCATACTGAATAAAAGATGTTTATATTTGATGGATTGTATATTCTGTTTTGCTCTACTGCAACGGATTGGATACCTACAAGCTGCTGATGCATCCAAGGCAGAAGGAATCATACATGGGATGAGAAGCTGCTGGACTGCATGAGCGACAGCAAGCTGATGGTGTGAGCCTAGGTTGCTCTCTACACCCCTAGACACACAATTGACACCCAGCATGGAGAATAGAAAGATACACATTCAAAAGGATCTGCAGCAACAGATCATCAGAACAGATCATCAGAATTTGTCTGCTGGAAAGCGAGTCTTAAAGGATGAAGTGGGCAGAAGTGATTGCAAGACCCTTTTACGCTGTTATTACCAGCTGACATGAGATGTTCTATAAAGCACAGTTTTATTTTAAAATTGAATTAAACTTGGCTTTAGAATGTAGAATCTTGGTGGTGTGGGTTTTGTTGTTGTTGTTTTGGTGTGTTTATAGAATGGAAAAAAACTGTTGGCAGGGTCACTTGAAATTCTGGTCAGTTTGCATTCCTTCTCAAGTTAAATGTAAGCCATCCTGATCTTAGGTGTAAAAACTTCCTTGTTTTAACAAACTGTAGCAAGAAAAGGGGTTTTACCTGGAGGAAGAAAACTTAATTTTTTTTTGGATCTGTTCACAGGATGTATAAACTTAATTTTTGTGGGTAGATTACAGACTATCTCCAGACTGCATCTGCAAACAAAGCAGTAACAGTGTTCTTTGTTAGTTGTGTATTCGCTTCTTCAGTAAGATCAGTTTCTAGATTACTGAAGTTTTTATTTCTTTCTTTCCTTACATGCACTGTACAACTTTGTAGTCCTCTTCAGATTCTGGGCATGGGAAGGGTTTATTTAATTTCTAAGAATTTGTTGCATTTTTTTATTAGTACCCCATAAAGAAGTTTTTATTATTTGTACATAACAAACGCCAAGGTTTGCAATTTATAATGAAAATATCATTCAAAAATCTAGGAACTTGATCAAAAAATAATTTTCTAATTGGGCTGCCGGGGAGATTAAAAGTGAGATTTGCATTAGAGCTGACAATTTGGCAATCAGATTTGATATAACAGAAAACATGACCTGAATCCATCACAGGGAATTAAGAAGCTATAAATGATTCACTTATGTCCTTCATCTTTTTAATCTAATGGCTAATCAAAATTTGTATTATTAACAGGCATGTCCTTATGTCTCTAAATACATTAAGAGAAGTAGAAATGACATGAACTCACCACATGTACTGTTTGTTTAATAAAAGTCTTCCAAAAGAGAAGTAAATTGTTTCAGTATGAAGTACTGACAACTGTAATCTTGATTTTGAAACATTTGCTTTGGTTATGTGGCTTATTTAGATGCTTACCTGTAGGACCTGTATGACTGGAAGTAGTTTTGAATCGGCCTAATTTCAATTCTTATTTTTCAGTCATGTTACACTGATTTTCTCCATTTTCTGACTTACAGTCAAAATCTGTGTGCTAATTCAACATATTTTCTGCTCACAAGAGACTTTAGAGGTATCTTTAAGCTAACCATACCTAGGACCTGAGCTATCCGTCTTAACTTCATGCTCTGAGCAACCCTCCACAAACAAAGTAGCAGAAGCTAAAATGCACACAGTCAAGTATGGGCATAAATCTAAATCACTTCATTTAGATTATTTGTTTCTTAAATGAAACTGAAAATAATTAAGAAGAAAATTGTGTCTAAATAGAAACAGTATTCATTTTGTACAGTATGTATTTCAGAGTGGTGTTCAGTGTTCCAGATCAAGCCTAATATCTTCTTATAAAGCAGTTAGGAAAATGTATATGCTTTTAAGTATCAATGGATTGTAGAGCAGCTGTTTAAGAACTTAAAATCTATTAAAAACTCAAATATTACCCATGTGAATAATAAACCACATGACAATTCCATAAATACATCAGCATAGGCAATAAACAGTGACTCTGTGCCTCATTATTTACCTTTCACATTGTACAAAATTTGTTACAGTTCATATAATTCAGTTTATTTTTTTTTAATATTAAGTATAAAACTTTGTATTACACCATCTATCCTATTAAACATTTTGCTCCTAATGTTTACAAATTTAACTAGTGGCTGGTGTCTGATACTTCATGCATTGGCGGTTTTTTAAGAGAAAAAAACCAAAATGGCTACTTTTTTCAGCCTTTTTCTAATTAATATGGACACATGGCAAATGCATGGTAAAAAATACCACATTCAGTAGTTTGAGGTTTCCTGGGTATTTTTGTTACAGTTTAAATAAGTGGCTAAACGTTGAATCATTTTTCATTCCTGTAAAAATTCTCATAGCAAAAATGGGTATCAGTATTTTACAGGTGTACTTTTTACCTCTCTGACTACAGCACAAGTTTTTGATTTTCTGTTAGTTTTATAGTGTACTTGCAAAGATTAAAGAAATAGTACAAAAGAATAGGTAATATAAATGTAAGTATGCTCAGAAGAAAAACAAGGAAACAAAACCCTATGCAAAAGTAGACATGATTGAAATTTGTTAGCCTGTATGTAGCACACCAGCTCTTCTATGGGCCGGAAATGAAATGTGCCTGTACTTGCAAATTCTACTTACAAATGTCAAAGGCAAATGTTTATCATCCTGAAAGGGGGAGGGGAGGGGGGGTGTACCTGTTGATTAAGTGAAAGACGTCCTCAGTTGTAGCACACCACGTAGTGATACCGCTATCAGATAAAAGCAGGGAGAAGTTTCCAGCCCAGAGGGGTGAACAGCCAGAAGGGACTGTGCAGCACTGTTGGCTCAGGTGTGTAATTCAATGGTACTTCTTTTATCTTGTTTTTAATAAATTGAAGTTTAGACTGAGTTGGGGAAAAAAAAAAAAGAAAGTCCAATGATGTGAAGTTATTAAACAGTCAAAAATTTTCTGAAAAGCCCCCTTTGAAGCAATACTTGAATTGACAACTTGGTCTCTTATTCGGACATGACATTTCAGGCTCAGGAAGTTTTAGCTCGGACTTTTCTGATTAAGACACAGATGCTTTTTGTTTGTTTTTCAGGCTGTCTTCAGTTCCTGGGGGAAAGACCACCTTGGTACGGTCAGATGATGGTAACAGCACAGTTCTCAGGCAAAGGAAGAGCATGAACATGGTCTGGTTAACAGTAATAGCAAAAATTTAATGCACTACTTTTAGATATATTAAACTTTTAGGAACAGGATTCCCCTGTTTAGAAATCAAACCTACTCTATGAGGTGATGCCTGGATGCAGATATTACACCCACACAGAGTCTTTTTGTAATCTGTGAGCTCCCAGTCAAATATAAATATCATGGTGTCACATCTCTTTATAGGACTGCATTATATATTAGAAGTGATTCTTTGTTTAACAGTTTTATTACTTCTTAAAGGATGTTTGTTATTGATTCAGTGCAGATACCAAATTGCAAAAAAAAAACAAAATAAAATAGTGCATTTGGAACTGACTAAAGCCTGTAGAATGACTTTTAATACATTTATGTTACTAGCTTGTCTGAAAAATCATTCTTAATTTGCTTTTCAGAATCTTGTAAATATTTAGGATGACAGAAAAAAAATGCCAAGCCCTTTGAAAATACAAATACCAAACAAAAATACACATCTAAGATTTTTAAAGAAAGTACAAATGTTATTCTGTAGAAATGACCAGAACTGATTTTTTGCTATTTATCTTACTCTGTTAATCCTGGGTTTGCAAACTATTAGAAATAATGTTTTATATATTTGTAGAAACATAAAATGGTAGATAAACACAAACAGAAATGCTATCATCTTAAAATTAATTTTTTAAATTAAGTGTTTCAGCTTCATTAAACCATCTTTTCTCATTCATATTAAGAAGTGAGAGGTTCTGCTGTACCTTTTGCCATTAAAGGAGGAAGTTTCATAGCCTACTTTATATTATGAAGCAGTTGCTGTTCTCATTTTTGTATCTTATTAAAACAATTCTATAAAATGTCCACAGTAAAGTTACAATTCTACCTCACAGCCAGCCCTCTTTTAATTTCAGTACTTTTACAAAGCTCCTTATTTCTATCTCCTGCACAGTTATATATTGTTCTGTGCTTGAAGTACTGCCTAAATTGCCTAGTGTTTCCTGCTACGTGTTTGTGTCAAATGTCTATAACTTTATCATATATTTACAGTTCATGCTCAAAATTGCTGTGCAAGTTTCTTCTGATTTTGCAGTAAGTATCTGATAAAATATGTAATTCTTTTGAAGGAAGAGGTTAGGGGAAATCCTGGGAAGGAGCCTGAAATCTGAAGAAAGGAATTGCACTGTAAAGGAATTCTCATTATTTTGGTTTTTGAGAGTTTTTTCCCTTTCCCAAGGGAAATAAACTGTATCTTAGGCCAAGCTGTTAGCTTCTGGAAAGTCTCACCCTTAGCTAACCTGGTTATAATTTTTGACCTATGAATTCTGTAGGAATTCCAGCAGATCGGTCAGACATGATGATGTGATGATGGCTAAATAAGCTGGGAAAGGAAGATCCATTGTAGTCTCAGAAGAGCTGCTTTGGAAGACCCTGGGAGAAGAAAGCAAAAGTGGTGCAAGCAGTAAAGCCCAGTGGTAGATGCAGCACATATGGGCAAGGCAAGTGTGGGAGCATGGACCTGGGGAGGAGCAAGAGGGGGGAGCAGAGTGCCACCATGACAAACCTTGATTAGAGCCTGTATCTGTCTGAGCTTCCAGCTACAGTTGTATCGCTGTGCGTTTAGTGAAAGGGATGCAATTATAGTGAGGTGAGTTTTTAATTTCTTTAAATAATTTTATCAAGTATTTAAATTGAAGAACAAAGGAAAGTCATAAAAATAGATATGCTGAATTCTACACATTTTTCCTTGGTTGGTTTTTTAGTAACAGCAGTTAGAAAGAAGGAAGAAAAGAAGGAAAGACTGCATCCCCAAATAGCTGTTTGGTTCTTTATAATACAAATCAAGCTTGTAAATTATCCAAATAATTTAAAGAATGTATGGCTTTCATGTGAATGTTGATGCAAATCCTCCCTTCTCTCTCTCGGTCTCCAAGGATTATTCAGTATAAATCTAAGCTTAAAAGTTATAAATACAATTACTCTTAAACAGGAAAGCAACTAAGTTCTATGGGAAAGTGTGTAAAGAAAGAAAGAAATCTGACCATCAGCCTGCTAATGCACACTTGCAGTGTACTAAGTGTACTGCCCTAAGACATTTCTGGGATGACTTAATTGCAGAACCAGTCTTTTCAGTTTTTAGATTTGGACTATTACCTTCCACTACTGGTCACTTCTATTTATGTGGGGAATATTTAGGTCATCTAATTTTCAATTGCAATTTATTTTTAAACTGGAACCTGAAAAGCTAATGGTGCATACAACTAAATGGCATGTTAATGATGGAATGAATTTAACTGTTAATTAAGGCACTGACATTTGTGAGTAACAACTCCTTTTCTAGAAGTACTCTGAAACCATTTCTGGAAGGGGGAAAACTCAGTAGTATTATCTGTCTAGCTCACTTACCAGAACAGATAAAAGTTTTACAGTTCTTAAGTGGAATCAGTTTATGGCATCACTGAATCTTCTTCCAGAAGTCAGCTGTCAAAGCTTAAGGCATATATCCCTTGGACAGAAAGGCTATTGATTATTAATTCTGGTTTGATAAATAGCTGGCTAATTTCTTTCATAACTTTATTTTTGGTTGGTTTATCTTACCTGTTCTATTCAATGTTGAATAGACATTCCTCAAGAGCTAATATTGGATTTGTGTTCTTCCGTTAGAATTTGCAAGAAGATACATAAATTGCCAAAAGACTTCTAGTGGAGTTTTTCCCTAGTAATTTTTTATAAATATCATTCTCAAAGTATTTTCATGCAGCTGTCAAGGGAGGAAGACATTCCAAGTAAGATACTTTGATAAGTTTTTAAGTTGAACTGTCTGTTAAGACACCTTAATATACTCCTCATGTTGCTAAGCATGTAAAAGTACAGAAAATCTTGTATTTCTCTGCTGCTACTTCCTATTGATAGTATCAAAAGTTTAGTCCATTTGTAAGTCCCTTTCCCACTGAGCACATATACTGGTTCTACAAATCTATTTATCAGTTTATTGTTAGCTCAGCTCCCTTTTATAAAGCACCTGTCAGCTCTGTCACAAGAACTGCTTCTTCAAATCAGCTTTATTTTTCAATCTGCTAGTGGTTTAGAATGCCAAGTGAGAACCATTCAGCTTTTGTCTTTTCCCCCTTCTCTTGACAAAACTGAAAACATTTTGCCCATCATATATTTTATTTATCTAGGTGGCTGTATAGTACGCATCCTGTGACAAATGCACCTGTCACCTATTCAAATGATAGCAGCCCTGAGGCTAGTGGTACTTTGCAGTTTGACAAGGGAGCGCATAAAAGTGTCTCTTCTATCACCACAAAGTCCATGAATACTCTTCTTTTTCAGTACAGAATATTTACTTGAACGCTATTTCCAAAAACCTACTGAAATACAGCGGTATTTTTGGAATTTGACAACAGAGAATTTGCTTTTTACTGTCGGTAAAAATAATATTTTTTTCTTCATCCATAAAACATAGGAAACTGAGGAACAGAGATGTTAAGTTATCTGTCTTTGAAGTTAGTTCTGTCAGTCTGGAATGCTGTTCTGCTCTTGGTTTTCACTCTGTAGTGACCTGACCAGACTAGCTTCAGAAAAATTATATCCTTGAGATCAAAGGTTGGCAATTTTAGTTCTTAAAGTGAAAGTCTGTTGGATGTATTTGCTTTTTGGCTTTTACCTTGCAGAAAAATCTTGACTTCCTTTAAATTATAATGTGATACTAATTCTTTTTTATTTACAATACTTGGTGTTTTAATTTTATAAGCACATTTAAGAATATATACATATTTAAGCAGGAGTAGGATATTTTAAGGTAAAAAAGGGAATTACAAGGAATAGAAAGGCATTGACTCTTTTATCTTTGATAATAGTGCCTTTTATACTTCATGCATTTATCTTTTATTCTCTGATTCAATATGATGGGTAATGATGCAATTACCTAGCAGTGTAGGATGCAGTACTTGAAAGTACAGGGTTACAAGAATGGGTCCATCCAGTGATAAGATGAAAACTGATTTAAAAAAAAAAAAAGTATATATTAAAAAATCTGTGTTTTAATATCCTGTAAGAGCAATTAAAATCTGTATTAACATTAGCCCTGGCAGAAAGTTTCAGAATTATTTCTCGTCCACATTAATGAGCCTTTATTATAGAAACCCTGAGGTATTTTATATCTCACATGGAAGAATATAATTAGACACAAATTGATATGCCTGTGCCTGGTACAAAATTAGAATTTATAACAGATGATTCTGAACCTGTTGTCTGCCCAGTTTTACCCCTAGCAAATGCATCTGCAAACACTGTAACTAATCCCCTAAAATAATCTGTAGCCAATCTGCATGACATTTGCATTTCCTGATACACAAACTGTTATGGAGTCATCCAGGTGCAATTCTTTTACAGCTTTACTAAACACTATTGAACACCTAATGATCTCGACAAAATGACACGCATTAGAGTTGTGAGTGCTAACCTACTTCATCTTAGTGATGATGCTGTGTAGTTACACAAGATTTTCAGTAATGAAGAATCATAAACTTTATTTGGTTTAGTATGTTTTCCTAGCTCCCCTCTTTGCTCAGTTCCTATTACCCTACATATTCTTTTTTAATTGTGTAGAATTTGTCATACATCAGTTAAATCATTTTGTGCTTACTATGGTGCAATATTCAAGTCAGTTTCCTTCCTGAGAATAAAAATAGTAAAAGACAATAATGCATTGTCTTACATATATCTGAGTTACAGGCAGAAGCAGAATCATGAATCTGCTAAAATAAAGTTCTTGAAGTGTCTGGAAAATACAGGTTGCTATTAGCTAAAAGGACTAATAGTATTCACAGGAATTTATTTTGGGAACTATATGGTCTAACTAACAGGAAACACTGAATGCTGGTAGATAAAAATTCAGCCTCTTCCTGAAACAGTAGTTCGTGGGAAAAATTACTTATGCCTGCCTTGAAAACATAACCCGAAACTGATAATGTTTCATACCTCATTAGCTTCTGGGATAGTCTGAGAACAGAAGAATGAGTACGAATAAAATGTTATGTACAAAAATATGGCATTGACTTACTTAATTCTCTTCCTAAACTGTCAAAATCGTGATCCAGATGTGCAGATTATGTTAAACATTTGAATGCTTTCCCTACTCTAGAAAGTAATATGAGTATTTGGATCAGAATGTCAAATTCATAGGCTATAAGGTTTAGGATCAGTAGTTCAGCAGAAATCACCTGAAAGTTCTGCCTCCAGAAACAGTTTTCTTATAAAATTCCATCCACTTGAAATCTCTCTAACGTACTTTTAAGGTCTCATACTTGTTTATTGTCTCCTTGACAGCACTGTTAGCAAAAAATGCTGTTGTGAACTTCCTATAGTGAATTTGAAATCATAGCAAAGGCTCCAAAAGGGAAACAGATGTAACTGTAGGCAGCATGCACTTTGGAGTGCATTTCTCTGCAGGCTTTGAGAAGGGCAAGAGGGAAGTAATGCTATCTGTCTGCTACAAATGTAAGTTCTAGACTAAAGTATATAAAAAAATCATTTGATAAACTACCTTTTTTTGCAGTCGTGCACTGTATATAGGTAGGCAGTTAGAAAAGGAGGGAGAGGATATCATATTACATCTGTTGGACAGATGGGCAAATTAACCGTGATATTTCTGCGTATGCTTCAGTACTACTACATGCTGAATGAACAGATAGTGCAGTAATTTCTGCTGACTTTTTAAATGTGTTTTTCATTG
Source organism: Psittacus erithacus (assembly GCA_009867235.2). Taxonomy (NCBI): domain Eukaryota; kingdom Metazoa; phylum Chordata; class Aves; order Psittaciformes; family Psittacidae; genus Psittacus; species Psittacus erithacus. The sequence goes on along the minus strand of WYDI02028169.1, from coordinate 41,617 downwards.
AAGATAGCTCTGTGAAATGTTCATGGGTTTTGCCTAAATACAAAAGCTTTTCCTCATCTTACAGTGTCATAAACTTTTCTCCTTTTAAAAATACGGAAAAAATGCTGAAAATAATTCATTGTGATGTCAGGGGGTGACAATGTTGATGGATAAGGAAGAGCAACTGATGTCATCTGCCTGGCCTTGTGCAAAGCATTTGGCACTGTCCTGCATGCCATCCTTGTTTCCAAACTGGAGAGACAGGGGTCTGGTGGATGGACCACTTCGTGGATAAGGAATTGGCAGGATGGTCATGCTCAGAGTTGCAGTCATGGGCATAATTTCCAAGTGGACAACACTGGCAAGTGGCATTCCTCAGGGGTTGGTGTTGGAACAGGCACTGTTACCCATAAACCTTTTTTCAGACTTACTTCTTTCTGTTTGATCTGGATAAAGCAGATCATACTTGACAATAATTGCTGAAGCTAAGGTTGCCAAACAGCTAGAATGACAGTTCACATTTAGATAATTAAATACATGTTTTTCTGTTTGTTTTTGCCATAATTTATTTTTATCTTAATAGTATGGAAAATTCTAGATGAGACTGCAAGTTTTGAAACTTAAGTGTATAGTTTTCAGGGCATATAAGTGTAAAATTAGATTAATTTACATATTTTTAACTTTATAATGTAGGGGAGCAGCAGGATAAAACTGGTCATTTCTCATTAAGCCTTCAATCTCAAACATAAACTCTTTTTTCCCTTACCCAAAAAAGGAGGGGGATTTAGCATCCTGATACAAGTTCTGGGGCATACCTATAGTCTGTAGAATATTTCAGGTGAAGAATTATACTTTAACCACACATTCAGCAATCAGTTGCTTTTGATCATATTCACTATAGAAGACAGAAAATTGACAGTTTAATGCCAAGGTACCTCGCACCAAGACTTTCATTGATTAGTTTTCTTATTACTAACACACTGATATTTTGGTGAGAAAAAAAAAACACAGTTGTCTTTATAAAGTTTTCCATCCTGATTAAAGCTATATAAACAATTATGAAGTTACATGGAACATTCCATTATAAGCTGATTTTGGCTGACCATACACTTCCTAGAGTGCAATACCTACACTGTAAGAAGTGTAGTAGAAAAATTAACAGTGCTAACAATGAATCTCTGTAGCATGGCTGATGAAATGAGAAAGTAGATTTCCTGCTTCAGTGTTTACATTCATGTTTGCTGAAATAAACTCCTATTCCCTTAAGACATAGTGACATTTCTGCCTGAATTGAAGCTATTGATCTTTAAATTAAAGTTTATATAATGTCCAAATATTTTAAGATTGGCAAGTCAGTATAAAGAACAGTTTCAATCCAATATGTACTTTACAAATATGCTTTTTTGTAACAAAGCATAAAATATGAAAAACTAGGTTTAGCTTTTTTTTTATCTGTCTGAAGATCACTTTTGATTAGCTTCTTTAATGACTATTAATGGTGCCTGTATAAACAAACAAGGATAGAAGATCAGAAATCATGGAAATAGGACTGTTTTCTACTTGCAATACTAGATAGATTATGACCATATCTGGCATGAGACCTTACCATGAAAGAAGAAAAAATGCTATGAAAAAATTAAAAGTGCTTTTGTATATATTCATACAGTGCAGTATATTTCCTTCTCCTTGTTTGGATTCTACGTAATATACTTTGAATTCCTGTTCAAGAAATACAGCAGGCACAAGGCACAAGAAAAAAATCATATAAATACATTCTGTAATAGCAAGAACTGAAAGTTCACTGGAGGGGCAGAATCTTTATAGGTACTCATTGAGGCTATGAGCCTCATCCTTCAATACCAGCTCTGTTACAAAAGAAATATCTATGAAGATGAGAATAAATAATCTGAGGATAAAGGACTCTAGGAATATTTTGGGACTGAGCTACAGTCATATGTAGAATGTGAGACAGCATTTCTTTTCTCTTCATTGCAGAGATCGGCAACGATTGAGGGAAACTTGCTTTGTACAGAATTAGTATGTTTTTTCTCAGTTTTAGAAAGCTCAGGAATCTTTTCCATGTTTGGTTGGTAATGATTCTGATTTTGATGAAGCCGTTCTGGAGGACGTGGTGGTTTTGAGGTAGGGAAGGCAGGAAAATTTGGTGAACATAGGCCTTTCAAATTTTTACTTGATAAGTCTTCTCCCATAGTAGGGTTTTTTCTTCATGTGGTTTTTTTTCTTGGTGCTTCTGAATCATTGTATTTTATTTAATACTTGAATATTTACAAATTCTAAGTCATGAGTATCAAACCCCATGGCCAACAGCTTTTCAACTTTTAGGAAGTTTTTAGAGAAAGTTTCCACTGATAATAACTACAGCACATATTCTGTAAAGTGTGCATTGGCTTCTTACCATGGGAGATTTCAAGACACTGAAATGATACAAAATTAACATGACACATATTGAATGGATTGGAAGGAAGACAACTGACAAGTCTGAATATGAAAAGAAATTGCTGAGCAGGTGTGCTTCATAGGTCTCAAGGGGCCTGTCTCTTCTGTAACATATTTATGTTACACAGAACTGAAAATACCAATATTGAAATTTCTTGATACACAGCTTGGGATATGGTAAATAATAAAAGGCTTCATCATTAATCCATGTGATCCCAGTAAACTGGATTAAAGTAGACTGTAAATGGTTTATATTGTAGATAGGCTTACACAAAGCAACTCTGCAAAGCCCGTATTTCAGTGTGTCTTGTACCCATCAAATTTCATATTCCTTCCTTAAAGCTTTTTTATGTGTTCCTTGGTTAACTTTCAGTGTTCCAGTATCTCTTTCAGACTAGGTCTTTCCATACAGCTAACACTGAGGTATGACCATTTGTTACATCCTTTCAGCAAGAATCTCCATTTGTTCTCAAGCTGGCACAAGCAAAATGTCAGATTTAAGGAAAAACATTTTAACTATGCAGTGTCACTAAGTTGCATAGCTGGATTTGAATAAAGATCCTACAAGACTGGCAATTTCTTTTCCTTCCAGCTGTTCTGTATTCCAGAAGGGGCTGATCCAGCTACTTGTGCATGTTATATGAAAAACAATCTTTGTAACAAATTTAATGTATTTCTCGATCCTGACACTCTGGGGACACTCAGGACTATGGTAGCTAGTACTGCATAAATCTAAATATTTTCAGGTCATGTATAGATATCAGAGATGATTATCAGTTCCTGAAGGTAGTTGAGTAGTTGCCAAAATTAGCTGAGTGAGGGAATGTTTTGGTGGAAATTTTAGGGGAAAAAAGATACTCAAGAGCAGGTATTTGGGTATGAAACAGTTTTAGACACAACAGGAGCAGGACCTTCCATAGTTTTTCATAAGGTACATTCTTGCCACTAGACAAAATACGGAATTGTTGCAAGTAGAGTGACTTGGCAATTTCTTCTGTTATGTTACTCTTCATGCTGTGCTGCTACACTTCTCATCTTCATAAGAAAGAAAATTTAAAGGTAGACTTGTTGTGAAGGGGTCTGAATTTGTACTGTGTAAGTCTGTGACTCTTAGTGGATATAGGGTAGCCAAAGATTTTCCTGGCTCCATTTTGATTTTTGGAATGGAAAGAAATGGAGCTTCTGAGGCAAAAGCAAATGTCTTGATCCTCTCTAATCCTTAATAATTCCAAGTAGGCAGTGTTAATACAGTTTCAGTGTTTACTTGTAGGTTATTTGTCAAAATAGGACACACATCCCCCAGAGAGAAGCATCTTTGTATGTTTTGATTATATTTTACGAAGGAGTTCCATATGCAAATCCACCCAAGAAGTTTAACCTAAAGTAGGAGGAGCACTAGTATTATAATTACTGCAGTCAGTTAAAAACTACCCAATTTCACAATAGTTGCAAAACAGCAAAAACAAGCACTGCCCCTAAAACAAGGCAATTAAGTGGAGAAGGAGATCTCAGTAATTTGTTTATCACTGTATGAGTTCAGGTATCTGGACTCAGTTCAAATTAATTCAGTCATGGTTGTGGGAAAAAAGCCTATTTATTACTCTCCCTATGCTTTTGTGTGAAATGTTTTTTTTCTTTCTTTCCACCTTATTAAAAAGTCTTTCATCTCCTAAAATCAATGAAGTTATCAACTGGGAATTATTTGGCTTAACTCAGGGATCCTTTGTAAGTTTTGCACGCAGTCTTTTGTATGTTACCTTTTTAAAATTTATTTAATTTTTTTGATGAGGTATTTTTCTTGCCTGGGATAGTTTTTTAACTCTTAGATGGATAGACAGATGCACATATACACACGTATAAAAAGCCCTGAAAACGAAACACTAGACAATAAATGACCCGTGCCAAAAAAGTCTTATCTTTTCCTTCCTGCCCATTGAAATAGCTTTAATTTTTCCATTTCACAGCACACTCACTGGCAAAATGAGAGTATGTACTGTGACCAGGATGGAGGCTTGTTGTTTGGCTGGTATGTTTAGGTGGACTGGCAAGCTGACGAAGATCTACTTGTCCACCTTCACTGCAAAGATTAATTTGTAGCTCCTACCGCTTGTAGCTGCTGCTTTATATAAAACTCATAGGACCTTTTTGTCTTTGAGATATTTTTTTTTTCCCCTTTCCAATTTGTTTCATATTGGTGAATAATTTCAAAGTTATTCAGAGGATAGACCTCTTAAATGCACTTATCTTGTTTTCTTAGGAAGACAGATAACAATAATCCAACAGATACACCAAGAATCACTCATTTTTTTTCCCAAAGATACTGCACTGAGATATTTGCAATCTGAAGAACAATTGAATTAAAATATTGAGTGTACAGTATAAGATAAACTGAAGCAATATAAAAAGCAGAGGCAAGAGGTTTTGTTCAGGAAAGAAAAGAAGAAAGCTGTTGATAACATTTTGGCAGTTACCAATGAAGGTCTAATTAAATATTGAGAGAAAGGTGGAGAAGATAGTGTATTTTGATTACCTTAAAGTGAAAAAACACCAAGGGATGGTGATTGAATGAAAAAGGAGTTAGGCCACCAAATCACTAGGGAAAGAGGAAGAAAGGTCATGAAGGAAAGATAGATAATGGTTTGGAAACAAGAAAAATAAAAATGAATGATCAGTATAAAAGACTAAAGTGTGTGGAAACACCTGTATATTTCAAGGGGTTTTTTTGTCTTTATTTTTTATACTTTTAGATGTGTATGTGCTATGCTTGAAACTCATGCATCAAGACATTTTATTTTCCCAGAGCCTCAAGATGTCCTGTTTAATTCTGGTTAGTGATTATTAACACTGACGCTATTGTCATGCTAATTGAAAAATCACATTTTAAGCCTGAGTACTTAAAGAACCTTTGGCATTTTTTTATGTAATTCTTCTCGAGCAATTTACTGGAGAAAATCAACAGTGTTGAAATAGTTTCTATTAAAAATTATTTCAGTAAAGTAAGTTTTTATCTTCTGGGTTTAGATAGGTGATCTTTGTTGTGACTGTTTACAGAAAGCTCTTATATAAAGTACACAAGTAAATATTAAGGAGAATCAGTAGCTTAAATATGAGGTAACTTAAGCAAAGGCAGTGCTGATTTTGTCTCTGTACAGAGGCAAAAATACTGATGTCTTCACTAGAATTTGACAGTGACATGCTGTTAGGTATTAGTTAAATCAGTGGGGAGGGAAACGTGTGGATCTCAGTGGCAGCAAAGACAAATCCGTAGTGTCTTTAACTCTTCTGGACCCTACCTAGATGTGTTCTATAGAACTCTGAATTATTGAAGGTTCCAGATTTGCATAGAGAGTTGCTGATAGAGTCGCTGTTTGAGTATTTTTCTTTATCCCATTTCTGTATTGAAATATAACAAACTCCTGAAAGAGGAAATCATGTTTGAAGCAGAGAAGGGAGTACAGTTAATGAGAGAAAGGAGCAAGCACAGGGTAGTCGTGAGCACAATAAGCAGATTTCTGTCAGAGGTTTTATAAGCACTGAGTTTCTGTGAGCAGCCAGTGATTCTTACTGCAGTGGAGATGATGTACTGCCAGTTGTCATTATTAATAAAAAGAGTTATAAATTATATGCCTGAAGCACAGATTCTTCATTGCTTCTGAGTGGAAGCCATATAAATTCCTTAACGTAACATAAGATATAATTTTGGATTCACAAGGCAGAAAAGTTAATTTTTCTACTTATACTTAATGAAAAAGTTATTTTTGGAGAAGGACTGTGTGTACCATATATGTTATTTAAATATTTTGCATCTTTAATTTTTAATAGGCTGGTGTGAAGGTAGGGTCAAAGAGGACACCTTTCTTAGTCTTTCTGCTATTGTTCTTCCAGGCACTGTGTAAAAGAGCATAATTTCATAGTTTGTATTAATTATGACTCCTGTTAGGCTGCTATTACCACTATGACATTCAAATAAGATTTAAAATTATTACATCAATATTATTTATAAGGTCAGGCATGTCACAGTTATATTTTTATTAAAATTAAAGACCACTGCTGTAGGGTAATGAGCTTTTAGGTTGCTTATTGTCGTTTAAGGGCATATATGAATGTGGTCTATGGTACTTAAACTGGCAATACTACCTTCACATTAGGATTAGAAGAATTCTTTTTCTGATTACCATAAATATTTTCAAATCTGTCAATACATTATCATTAGCTGGAGATATCTGCTTATGTCTCGTAAGATATTTCTTGCAATAGCTCTTTTGTATATTGCTTTCAAGAGCTGCACTTTTAAAGCATCTTTTACAAAAAGTTCTCAAAGTTCTGACATACAATGATGGCAAATAATTTTTTAGTAGCTTAAAGTCACACACTGTGTTTATGACAAAGGTGGGAATCTTAGTTCCCATTTCTTGGTTTTCAAGAGCTGCTCATTCTTCTACGGTCTTGTCTGCCCAAATTAACATGTGTCCTGGGTTCAGCAGTAGCAGTCATTTTTCTCCTTCTTAGTAGCTGGTGCAGTGTTGTGTTTTTGAGTTTCAGCCTGGGAACAGCACTGATAACACTGGTGTTTTTAATTGCTGGTAAGTAATGTTTACTCTGACCAAGGACTTTCTGAGCCTCATGCTCTGCCAGGGAGGAGGGGAAGCCGGGAGGAAGCAGACACAGGACACCTGACCAAAACTGACCAAAGAGGTATTCCATACCACAGCACGTTATGCCCACTATATAAACTGGGGGCAGTTACCTGGAAGGGCTAGATCACTGCGGGGGTCGGACTGGGTGTTGGTATGGTGAGCGGTTGGGTTCTCTCTCCTTGTTATTTCCCTTATCGTTACTATTATTGGTGGTAGCAGCAGTGGTTTGTGTTATACCTTAGTTGCTGGACTGTTCTTAACCCGTGGGAGTTACATTCTTTCAGTTCTCCTCCCCATCCCTCCAGGAGCTGAGGAAGGAACTGGGGGGAGTGAGTGAGCGGGCTGCGTGGTTCTGATTTACGGCTTGGCTTAAACCACGACAACATGCTAACCAAGTAAGCTTGTACTAATGAGTTGACATGGTAACGCGTGATGTGTGCATGTTTTTACCAGAAAAAGACTTAGATACAGACCAGTATCTAACTTGAGAGTTTAATTGTATTTTTAAATCTGTTGCGATTGGGAAAACACATTTGCGTACATAATTAAAGTATAGGAAATAGCAATTTTTAGGTGAGGGCTTTGAAAGCCTTATTCTTTAGTTGTCAGGGGTAAAGCTGTAAGCACTTCTTTCATGAGAAACAGAGAGTCATCCCTTTTTCACCTTTTTCTCAGCAAATCTATAACCCTTATGGTTCCTGATCTCATTAGCTTATATTAATGATATAGATACAAAGAATATTAAAATTCTTATTAATCCCAGTGTTGTAAAATAGATGTATAATATGTTGCTTTATTGTTATTAACATAATTGACCCAAGATGTGTTTATACCAGCATTTAAACCAAGAAGATTGCATGGCTATAAATATACAAATTTGCCACTTTTTACTAGAAAGCAATCCAGCTCAGTTCTGTGATATCAGTTTAGAATTTCAAGGCTAATAGTAAGAAATGCACCTGTAAATTAAGTACAAAGGGTGTAAAAGCAACTTAAAGCAAAATTCCATGTATTCTCAGAGTAGAGCTGGGTTTTAAAGGATCCTGCTTTGTCCTAGAAGAGGATCACTGATAAATGTAGGGTTGACTGTCTTTATTGCATCTCGCGTATGAGGTCTTGATGACGCTTTGGTCACCCAGAGCACAGAGAAATTTTCTGTTATCTTTTAATATCCAACTGTGAAGCAGTTTCTGGTTTTGAGGTTAAGGCAGAGAGGTCACTAAGGAAACAGGATCTGCAAACAGAAATACTACTGAAAATTGCAGACTACATTTCACTAACACTGTCACATAGGCTGTGCAATAAATTTGAACCCATATTTGCTTGTTTCCTTGCTTTTCTTTTTAACTTTGGCGACATATTTTCCAATTGCAATTCAGTTAGCAGGCTGACATGGAAGTCGTTTAATCTTAATTCCTGGGGTTTGTTTCCATCAGAAGGCATATGTTGATTTTCAGTGTTACTGATTTACAAGCACTAAGCAAGAAGTTGTTACGGTACTAGTAGTTCTTAAATGAAAAAAAAAAAAGAAAAAAGCCTAAAAACATACCAAATTACTTTTCAACAATGGGCTGCTTTTGTACGTCTTCTAATCTAATGTTTGAGCAAAGTTGCAATCAGAAAATGGAATTACTGTCCTGAACAGAGAAAGATAAAATCAATACTTGCAACAGTTATTGCTAACCATGTAGTGCTCATAGATTTAAATATAGAAACAAGCTTATTCTTTGGTGTTTATCAGTGTCAGAGGCAAGAGTCTTCAACAAGCAGGAAAACAGTGACTGACAATAAAACCACAGATATCTGATGTTTTGTATTTCTTGATGTGATTGAACAAGTAATGTAATTGTAAAATACAGACATAAAAATTAAGTTACAATAAAAATAAAAAGCTCCATCTAATGTTTCTGTGTTTAGTTCCCTAATGGAGCTTTAGCCTATAAATAGTTTGAATCCATCCACTGTAGTTTGAGGTATACAACTGTTGTTCACACTTTTTATGTAGCTTTATGAAATAGTAACAGGAAGCATATTTCCCAACTAGAGAAACCAGTCTGAAAAGTCTGTAAATCCAAATACATTTTGCTGGAAAGAAGCTTTCTTGAATTTTAAAAACATATGGTTAAAAAGCAGCCGTTACATCCTGCATTGTGTAAAAATGCAAATACAATGTGCTGAATACAGTAGGTAAAATCCTGGCACAGCTTTCACTGACTTCATCAGTTTTGATGTTGAAAATTCTGCTACTGGCTCTAATCAGATGATTCACATTATTGTTCCTGTAGCTGTAACACAGAGTGCAGGAGATAACCAAATCTGGCATAGATGCAAGCTATATTTACTGTTGGTATCTCTGCTTTTAGCACTTTGCTGTAATGGCTTGATCATTAGATCATAATGATCTGAATTTAAAAAAATCCTTGTAAAGAGCCTTGTGCACAGCTTTCAATACAATTTAAGTGACAGTGCCATACTCCTGAGGTTTGTCACAGACAGAAGAAAGCTTACTGTAAACAATAATGAGATTCACAGATTAAAGGACGATTAAACTCTACTTCTCTCTCCAGAACTATTTTCCTGCAAATAGAACTATCTCTCCTCAGCATTAACAATTCTAGGAAAGGTGCCTACAGAGATGCAGGCTCTCTGTTAGCCTCCATCAGCAGCCAGACAGCACTGCCCACCTTAGCTCCCTTTGGGAGCTCCCTGCTGCTTCTGTTCAGTGTGAAGCAGTCAATTAGAAGCAGGTGAAAAGGTACATTTTCTGTCTGACAGATATTGCAAGACTGCCTAACTAGGAGGTAGATCTTCAGAGAAGAAAATTCCTCCTCAAGTCTTTTATCATGGTCAAGCTTATAACCCAGAAAGCTCTCTTAGGACTGAACATGTGGTACCACAGAATTTTATACCGCTATGTATTGTTCTCACCGAAGATTCAGGTTTTCAGTTATTATGCAGTCTATTATTATTAAGTGAAATATCTGCCCAGAGACTCCCTGGTTTGTATTTTAGAGAAGTTATCTAGGAATGAAAAAATAACAACATAGAGGAAAGAAAATAATATTTAGAAAATGAGTGATTTTGGTTAAAGTCAATAAATGATTACTTTGCGCAGTTTTTCAGAGAAACAAAATAACAACTGCTGAATCCCAATATGTTACAAATTGTATCAATGGTGTAAGTACCAATAGAGTTAAAAAGAAATTCCACAAGATAAAAGAACAAAGGTTCATTTAAAACAAAAATGTCTTATCTACTATTGATAGACATCTAAGCTGCAAAATACTGATCATGGTCCACAGCCTGACATCATACAGGTAGTGATCTTTTGGAAGAATAGTCATTTCTGTTCTCTTATCTTAGTTCTGCAGTGGTGCCCCAGAGCCATCATAAAAGTTTAAAGGATACTACTGAACTTTCCGATAGCATGATCAGTTTGAAATCCATCTTACATTACCTTTGATATTTCTTTCTGTAGTGTTTGTACAAAGCAATGAAGCAAGAGATGGCATGCTTTGTTTTTCAGTATTCCTTTCAGTATTATTCAGTGAAACAGTGCGGTTAGCTTGAGATTATACCCTTAAAGCTAATAAAAGCACTAAAACATATCTCAGACAGAAAAGATTCTTTACATTAATTAAATAAATAGATATGATCCAAATCCACTGAAGTAAATAAACAAATTCAAATTGAAATTTAAAAAAATAATTATTTGTATTTCTATTGATTATAGTGTATGGATTTACATTATTATATTTACAGAAAATGAACTGATTTTATTATTGATTAAAAAAAAGGGAAGAAACTTTCAGTGATGCTGGGTAGAACTCTGTCTACTAGACAGTAAATGCCAACATAAATACAATATGGGGACTGACCAATGCATAAATATATACAAGCTTCTTTGTCTACTTTGGGAATCCGTAAAGTGAACTCTGTTATTTGACATTTCTTAGAGTTAATAATTTAGTCATATGAAAAGAAATAGTCCTAAGAATACCAAGAAATAATAAAAGAGTAAAATACACAGGTTAAATGAGAAAATTAATATGTTTCTGGATTAGTCTTTGAAATGAGAGTTAAGAATAGTGTAACATTTGACATTAAAATTGCATGATGAATTAGGTTAATTAACTGGAAAAGTTAGTAATCTCCAGAGCCTTATAGCTTTGGGAAAGGGACATGACAAAGAATATCTGAAAAAACTATAATTCTTTATTCATGTAGATGTCTCAGTGGGGAGAGTTCCATGCTTGAGCTGGTTTTCCAGTTCTAGGCATTAATGCTGTTGTTGTTTCTATTGTTGCTGCTGCTGCTAGTGTTATATTATTAAAGATCATGATGTAGGAAACCCCTCTCAACTACTTTTTAATTCAGGCTTTAATTCACAGCAGTTTTAACATGCAGTTAGGTTATACATAGAAAGAATTTTGTAGTCCATTCTCTCCAGGAATAGGTAGACAATTTTGTGTTGAATCCTACCAATATCTTTGAGTGTTGCTGTTTAACAGATGCTGAAACTTTAGTAGGTTGTTTTGTCATAAGAAAGAAAATGTGTTCTGCTTATATTTTGATGATTTCTTTTTTCCTACAAATGCCACAGGAATCTAAAAAATCCCATAGAATTTTGCAAAACATGTAACCTATTTTAATTTCAGTAGTAGAATGGAGAATAGGAATCATACATTTCTCCAACCTGGAAGAGTTCTAACATAAAGTTATTGTTGAGCCCTCAGAGTGTGTTTATTTGAAGTGGAAACATTACTTATATTTAAAAAAAAAAAATAAAATCAATAACTATCCACATTCACTTCAGTTTTCAGTGCAACCTTAGTAAGGATCATAAGAAAGCCATTTACCTTCAAATGAAGAAAGAATTTAGGCAGTGATGATGATGTACAGTAATGTATATGAACACTGGCAAAATAATCTTAGCAGTATTTGAAGGGAGCAGTTTTTCTGTTTCATACTGTACTGGATCTGCCTTATTTTTCTAGTCTTTTACCTGCGGCAGCTGACAGGGCAAGACACATTTGCACGGCATTTTGGGAGGAATGAAATAAATTGGACTTGCTAGCTGTCATATTCTCTACCATAGTCATCCCGTCCCTCTGCAATGAGATTTATAGCACAAATCCAAATACATCAGCTCTTTTTGATCCACAAAGTACACTGCACAAGTGTGCCGCCTCTTGTTGACAAGATGAGGGAAGAGAGACACCTGCCTTGGAGACAGTGGCAGGAAGAGATGCTCCACCATTGCTGTTTGGTACCCGCAACACCATCACCACTGTCACGCCAGCCAGCAGGCCTTGGGTCCATCACATCAGAGAGGTTTTTATGCCATGTAGTCCCTGCACTCTGTGGGACTCCTGACCATCCTCCACGATGGAAAAAGTGTACTGTGAATTTTTAGATTCTCCTCTGTGGAGGGTTGTCTTTGGCTGGCGGCTGAATGCCCACCCCGCTGATCTCACACTCCTCCTCTACAGCACAGAGGGAGACAGTGCCATCAAAAACCTCGTGGGTCAAGATAGATAAAAGGAAATCACCTGTCACAGGCAGAAGAAGTCTTCTCCATGTGTGCAGGGAAAACTTGCTCCTCCATGGTGTCTGCAAGGACTGCAGGGGAATGAAGTCTGTTCCTGGTGTGCAGCACCTCCTCCTCCTCCACTGGCTGCGCTTTCCTAAGGCTGCTTCTCACAGTTTTTTCCGTCGCACTTAGCAGCTCGGCAACATTTCATCCTTCCTCAACTACATCTTCCCAGAGGCGCCGCCAGCTTCACTGATGAGGCAATGGCTGCGTGTGGCGGCGCCCGGCAGAGCCGGCAGGAACCAGTTGGAGCCGGCTGTGTCCAGCAGGGGGCAGCCCCAGCCTTTCCTCACAGGAGCCGGGTGGTGCCGCGTGTGGCGCCCGCGCAGCCGGAGGGGAGTCCTCGGGTCCGATGCCCCGCCGCCAAAACGCCTGCCTCTTCGGCGTCAGGCCTCGCGCACGTCCCACACAGCATCAACACCCGCTGCCTGGAGTGCTGCTGAAGGTGCCAGAGGGTCAGCGGGGCTTTCTGGAACGCCCGTCACTGAGAAACATGGCTGTAACTTAGAGGATGAGCAGGGTTTTCTGGAGTGCCTGTCGCTAGGAAACATGGCTGTAACTTAGAGGATGAGCAGGGTTTTCTGGAGTGCCTGTCTCTAGGAAACATGGCTGTAACTTTAGCCATCTGCGGCTTCACAGCTGACGTGCCGCAAAACAAGCCTCCAAGAAGGCCAAGAGTCATGACAAAGTAAGAGACTTAGCCCTCAGCTCCTGGCCTGCCCATGCGCACAGTGGACATAGTCCTGACAGTTGCAGGACCAGCCTTTATGTGACACTGCTGAGGCACAGGAGCTCGGCTGTGCCTGGCATCATACAGAAAAGCTGAGGATGGGGAGGGAAAGGTTCACTCTGGGCCTGGGGAACTGGCCCAAGCTACAGTTTTGGGGGCACGGCTCTCAGTCAAGGTATGCTCACAGGGCAGGTTGGTGAGCTGCTCGCAGTAACAGCACAGCTTGGCTGCCAGGGCATGGCCGGCTCCCTGTCAGAGCGAAACTCAAGTACAAACCAACGCAGTATGTGCAGTGAGAGATTTGGGCTTACATACAAGTTCAAAACTGAGCTAACATGACAGCGCAGATAGTGGGGCTGCTGGATCACATTTTGAGATGGCCAGAGAACCTTTGGCCTGTTTCATTAAATGTAAATTGACTCAAATGCTCTCTGGGCAAGGTAGTCCAATTCTTGGCAGGCTGTGGTTTGTCTCAGCTGTTATTGAATCCTTGGCCCTCACCTGGAATAATTACCATCTCAGGATGATTTTTAACAAAAGGAAGGATATAGGTACTATTACAGGAAATATATCAAGGACTCTGTCCTGCTGAAACTGCGGAAGAAATTAAGACCAGATACTTTACTGTGCTAATAAATACTGTAATGGAATAGGTTTTCTAGAGGAATTTCAGAGTGGAAACTTTAAATTTGTTTTGGTATTATGTACACTACATGAAAAAGAACCACTAGTATGGTTGCAATAGTAACATATGTAAAGAGTTTTGTAAAAAATCATTGAGGTTTTATAGTGACGTGAGTAATACTGTTATAAAGTTCTTTCTGAAAACTAAGTACTCTTGAAAGAACAGAAGGGAGAACGTAAGCACATATTAATATTGATGTTTTACTCCAATCTATTTTTGTTAGCAAGTCATAAGAAATGAATTGCTGTGAAACATTGGAAGTTACAAACACTAGTGAGCAAATAGGTTATTAATTGTATTTATTGGGGTAGAGAGATATTATGGGCAATAAAGAACAAAGGTTTTCATCCATAAAGAATGCACTGAGCTGCCTCTAAAGTGATTTAGTTAATTGATCTAAAAGAAGGTTGATTCATGATTAGCAAAAGGACAAATAAATCTCAATTTAAAGCTCTCAGAATGCATTCACTCAATAAACTGCATCAAGAAACACATCTAAAACAGCTGTTAAAGTTGAAACCTTTCCTTCTTGATGAAGGCACGGTAATATTAAACTGCTTTTAGTTTGCTTATTTTTACATTTGAAACTGTTGGGTTTGTTTTTGTTTTTGTTTTCCTGAACCATTGATTCTGTCTACATAGAATATTTATCTGTTGTGTTTGTGTATTGACAATAATCTTTATTTTTACTTTACCTTACAGGTGTGGGGTTAGCAGATTGCCCATTAAGTACAGAGGAACAGATTTGCCACTGTCTCAGCCTACAAAGGCATCGCAAGAGGGAGTCTGGCTGTGAAATGGCAGGTAAAGCATTATCAGCTGTGCAGTCAGCTCCTTTGGGCCTAGGTGTGACTGAGATGTTTACATAATGGACCAGAGTTGTCTCAGTATGGCATGCCAGCTTTGGGAAAAGATCCTGTGCAGATTTTGTAATTGCAAAAAAGCATGTCATGAAACTGGAACAAAATGTAAATGGTCTCACAGTAGGTTCTTGCTGGAGTGGCTGGAACTTTTTTCTGTCTCCTTTCCTGGCCCTTCAGCCACTCTCTGTGTCCTTAGTGAACAATGAGACTGAAGGTTCCCATTGTCCTACCTTTGTTACTTTCCTTTTCTTTGGTGGCTACTTACAAAACCAGGGAAATGAAATGTATAAAATGGCATCTTCATACAGCGGCTATTGAAACAGAATTACTCACTCAGGAATGGTACCAAGGAAGAAAAGGCCCCAGAGCATTGTAAACTGCAGGATGCCTTTCACCGGGGCCTTTAGAAAAACAACAGCAGGCAAGAGATAGACATTGAAGTAGCAGACAGAAATATGTCCTTAAATGCATTTTTCAGAGTATTTAAAGAGGATCTGTGCAGCTAGAGAATAGCCCATCTCTTTTAATTTCCCCTGAGGATAACACTCCTTTCCTGCTGCTGCTGCTGTTGCTATTTATCTAATTTTGCATTTGCTGAGTGATGCTCTTGTGACATCAAAAAGAACATTGATTCCTTTTAGATACTTTAAAAACACATTTTTAAGTTTCTGCCTGAAATTTGAACCGCTTAGGATATACAAATCCGTAGTCAATTTCAGTATGCAGGAACCTCTTTTCTTTTGTGTAAACAACATATAAAAACTTTGAGAGAGGAGCAGAAGAGCAAGGGAGAAGAAAACTTAAAAATTTTTATATTCATATACAGAAATGATTATTTATGTTCTGATGGTCTTGTTGCTAGAGAGTAGAAATAAAGATGAAATCTCCTAGGACTTAGCTTGTCCAGCACCTGATGATAGAGAAATTGCCCTATCTATTTTCTAAGTTTCAAAATACAGTGAATTTATTACTCACATTAACGCTGTAAGGTTTCAATGGTGGGTTATAAAATACATTGAGCTTTTCCACACAATGAGGATATCATTCTTATAATACATTCTTATATACAGAATTCTTATAATAAATGGACTTTTACAATGTAGGTGTATTTATAGGGCATCTATTACAATACAGAGATGTAAAAAATATTGTGGAACTATTATTTGTTTTGAAATGCAGATGAGATTTTGACTGCTTTTGAGGCAAATAAATAATAATTCTACTAGTTGATAACACCTTTTACCTATCATATCTAATGACCTGCCATATCATTGCCAGATTTGTTAAGTCTATGTCATAGAAAAATGTGCTTCTGAATATATTTTGCATAGTTGGGGTTTTATATGCAGGACATGGCACTCAATCATTTAACGTACAGTATGTTTAGACACACTGTTTTTCTGAAGAGAATTATTCTGCTGTTTGTAAATGCGGGTTGTGACTAAGACTGCTTAAATTTCAAACCAAGAGCACTGGGGCGGGGGTAGCAGTGTTTGGAAGTCAGGCTGCTGTTAGGTGGAATAGGGAAACTTGTGATCACTCTGTGCCTCAAATGTGTAAGTGCTGTCACAGAGCAGTGACAAAATAAAGGTGAGTGTATTTCACATGTCCTTCATATTTTCATGCACTGCAGTGTAATTAGCAAGTCTGTTGTTAGAAGTATGTCTTGTTTAGTGTCTTATCTTCTTGTGAAGATGTAGAAGGGTTTTGTAAGTAACAATAGCTTCAGCTTTTATGTTCCTCAGCAAAACACGTGATTGTGTCCTATTTACATGCTGTTAAAAAACAAATTAATGTACAGAACTGCTGTTTCAATTGCATAGCAGTGGCCTTCTCTTTGTGTTGTCACCCAGGAGAGATCTGTACATATATTTGTGATACACACTTGCCTGTACCAACACGCAAGTACATTTTCAGAGTTCCCTTAGATGCTTTGTTATGTCTACAGTGTCTGCATTCTGAGAGTCAAAAGCTGGTATTAAACTTCCAATTATTATGACTGTTCAAAACCTGACCTGAGGTAAGGATGAATGCATACTGGAATGACACATCGAGACAACAGAAATATGCTGAATTATAGGGTTTACTCTAAATCAAGCCACCTGCATGAACCCTTCTTTGGGATTTAGTAAGTATTGTTTGCTGAATTCTACACTCTGCTGTATCTTTTAAACTAAGTTCTGTCAATCAAGGTTGTTAAATTCATTAATTCATTAAACCTTAGTCTCTATAAATCTCTTAAAGATTCTTGATATTCATATTCTTTTAATTACTTGCAGTCTAAACAGAAATGGTATGGCATATACTATACTATATAGAGAGAATATATTAGCAGATTTGGAGTGTATATCATACATATGGTTAGTTTAATTTTGTCCCTTAAGAGATGTCTCCCTTGCTTAAATTCAGCAGTTTCACCAGGATGTGTTGGACTCGATCTCATTGCGTGTGCTTGTCTTCTCTCCTGAAGAGAAACAGTGCCACCTACAGTCTCAATTGTTAATTTTCAAAAGGAGCAAGCTATTATTTCATTCGAAAAAGTTGCAGAAAGATGCTGGGCTTGGAAATAATCCGTATTTACATATTCATAAATTGTATATAGAATAGCCCAGTTAATAACTAATAAGACTTATTGATAGTATCATTTTAATAAAAAAATGTCATTTTTGACAGTATAAAGTGCTTAGTTCAGTAAGCCTAATGATAGAGAAGAGCAATCAATATTTAATACTGATTAATTTTCATTTGAAATTACATGAAATTAAAGGATGTACAGTTGTGATTACTTCACAGGAAAACTGAAAAGATCAATGTCGTTTTGTTGGCTTTATTTAAAAAGAGCTTTATTGAAAGAGCTACCAGAAGGAAGGTAATAGCATTTTACACTCCTTTATCCTATACCAAAGGGATAGCTGTTCATGTTCACCAGTAATTCTGATAATGTTAATAAGCTCTGCAAAAGACTATCATACAACTTGCTGTTCTGTGGCAGCCTTTAGTCACTGTTGGAAATGGGTTGTAGGTTGACAAGTATTCAATCATAATGTATTAAGAGAATGGGGAAAAATGCTTTACTAATTAAGTATAGCTGTAAACTATGTTACATGCTGTTGAGTTCAAGTGACAGTATCCAGGGTATTGATGCACTCCAGGGGCATGGAGGTAACTCCCAATCAAGTCAGCTGAAAATGAGGACTCAGGCATTTCCATTCCCTTTGCAACTCACATGTTTTAATCAAGCTAATGCAACAACTACTTAAGATACATCTAGACAGCACAGCATGTAACCTTCGTGGTGAATTATTGTTCTGTATCTTCCTCTGCACCGCCAGTCCAGTTTGCCTTGTAAAGCTCATACCTGGGTTCACCTTTAAGAGGATGGTGCCTCTGTATTTTCTGCCCCAGCATGAGCCCAGTCTTCTGACTAGCATGTGATGTTCAAGGAAAAAAGTTTTGATCTCTTTAAATTGTATGCTGAGGATTAAAAAAGAATAAGGTTTTTATAATTATTTTAAATGATTAAAGAAGCAATTTTAAGAAAATTAGCACATACTAAACAATTAAGACATTACATTTGGGAATGAACATTTAGATGATAATTTCATGTTGAGACTTATCTACATGGTGGTATAAATAATGCATAAGAAATATAGTTGATACAAGTGAGATTGCTCAAGTGTGTAAAATTAAGTGTTCACAGTATGTATACCAAAAATAGATGAGAATATGATTTCATAAGTAAACTTTACCAATTCTGGGAAAGTGGAAAAGTTTGAGTATGCTTTACAGGGTTAGATGTGAATTTCATAAAATAATTGATTTATTACATAAAATTTAATTTTGTCATTTGGAAGTGATTTAAAGCCAGTAATTAAAACTGAACAAAGTTTGCTCACAGTAGAATGTGAGAGTGGGATTATTTTAATTACTAGACGGACCAGAGGAAAGATAACTTAGAAAAGGATTCCAACAGAAAATGTGTCATTCTCATACTATAGGCTGCTAGAGTACCAAACCATAAAATGAAAAGTACAGTGATGGTAGCTGGTTATGCATTAAAGCATATATGTGCTGTAGGCAGAGGAATGGACATCTCTCTTTCAACTGCCAAACAGACTCAAGACTAACTTCTATCTTCGTACCCTGTGTTGTTCTAGTTGTGTTGATCTGCAGCTGGAACTCACTGCACCATATCTGCACCATGTGAAATGACTATAGATGGTCCTAGCTGTACACACTTGCTCATCTGAACAAGAAATCAAATGCATAGGTCACTTAAGACAACTGTAGATGGTGGTCTTTGTAACAACTCTTTCTAGATGTAGTAGAGCCAGAGGAGAGCAGTCAGAAAGCAAACTTCTTGGTAACTGTTAGACTTGTTTCTCACCTGGGTGGTGCCACAAGAATGGGGAGGTGAAGGCAGAAACAAACAAAACCCAAAACCAATCAACCCTGCTCCTGACAAAGCTATGCCTTAGAATGACTAGAGCAGCTGATGTTTGGTTTGGATTTCCTCTTGCTGGTCTGTTGAGTTCTATGATTTTTCTCCAGAGAAATTAATGACCTCCTCTTGTACCTACACGTTATAAATACATACACTCCTAGAGGAACTGAATTGCTCAAAGCCACAATTAGCTTTCTGTGAGGTTCTGATAGTAGGTCATCACCTCAGGGCCCCTGACCAAAATGAAAAAGTGAAAAACCCGAAACAACCCACTCATATTGCCTAGAGTCAAAAACCTGCTCTATGTGGCAGTAGTTTACAATTTCTGTGTTGATTATGTTCACATACTAAACCCATATTTTAAGTGTTTATATACTATATTCTGGTTTTCTAGTAATGCCTGATCTCCATAGTTGGAAATGCATGACCTAAAGGCAGCTGGTCAAGAGGAAATGATGAAGGGTTTAATTACTCTCCCACCCCAGTTAACATCAAGTTATCAATTAGAATCAGCTGCTGTGAAAGCCTAATGCCCAGAAGGTAGCAAGTGATGAAGTTACTTCAGAGGGTCAGGAGCTGGATTTGGGTTTGTTATGGGAGCAATGTATGAGGAAAGAGTGCTGCTAGCAAGGTGAGCATTAAAATGTCTGCCTGTCAGAGAATAGTTTTGCTAATTTAAGATGAGGATGTTGCAAGTGTCTGATAATATTGAAAGTTACTGTGAGGTAGCAATTGCTTGATGATTTATAGCATTTGCACTGAAGTGACTTCCAGTATTTTTTAAGATAGAAATGAGAATGGAGAAAAGTATGATGAAATAAGTAGCTCTCTTTTTATGTTGCAATGAATCTTTGGGTAGCCACACATCTGATTAAAAATATTAAAAGGGTCTGGTTGAAAAGAAATAGTCTAGTATCCCAATGCTGGTCTCTTGTTTTCTGTAAGGGAACCAAAGTCCTGTGTATCTGGTGACTTTAATCTTTGTCTTGAGATAGCAGTAACTAAGGCGAGCCTGTTTGTAGCCCCACTAATGCTATGTCAATGATTTCAAGTTCTGTGAGATGTTTCTATCCTAATCTCTGTGGTATATTACATGTATTTTATTTGCTTTAAAATATAAAATGTGTTAAAGCCACCAGAGCACTAAAACATGGAAGATATGTTTCATGTGATTGTTCAGCTGTCAACTGTGTCAAATTTATTTTAGTCTTTTCAAATTCACATAGTGATCTGTGGTGCTATACTCTATCAGAAATGGTTATTAATAAACATTAGCTATTTTGATGATTATGAGTAGTGTCACCAAGCAATTAATATTTAATTGAGCATTAAATTAAGTCCAGTTACTGTAAAGTATTACCATATGAGTTTGTAAACCTTAACAATAATTTTTTGCAAAGCATCTTGTGGTTTCTGATTAAAAAGCACAAGAGAAGGTATCTTCTGCGGAAGCTTTAAAGAGTTCATTGGCAGCTTAAGATCAGTTTATTAAAGATAATGAGGTCAGTTTGGGCACTTTGGGACCCTTTTTCTGTTTTCCATCTTAGTTGTAGTTTTAGGATTTACCCCTTTTTGAACACCATGATATTTGATGTGAAAATTAAGCTGGCAGGCTTTAGCCTTTCAGTTCAAAACTTACATGCTCAACTCCTTGTTTCAGCTGTCCTCAAAAAGTAACTGGATCCCAAATGTTTCATAGACATTATCTAATATACAAATTTGGTTTCTAAACTGAAATGGAAGCACTTGATGGTTTTAAATGAAAGCACTACTGTAAGCATAAGCATAAAAATGATGCTGTATAGGATGTCTGATAGCTAGGTTTTCAGGCGTTTCTTTTGTAAAGCATCTCTTGAAATATGCAGTAGCATTGGCTTCCTTGGAAGCCACTAACTGGTCTGTTCTCCCCTAATTAGCCTGTTTCCAATACATTACCTCTCTGCACAATAGGTGTTTACTGAGTTGACTAGTAGGATAGCAAAACTAATTGTCATAGTATTGATTTAATCATCCTCATTTTCTCCGCTGTTCAGGGAAGCAGCATGCTCTTACTGCTACTGACTTTATTCTGCATGCAGGTAATACTCTAAAGCAAGGTTTGGGTTGCACATTAATTGACTTTTCTGTAGTAATAGATGTTACGGCATGCATCTGATGCTTTACAAATAGCAGCCCTTTCCTGTAGTGCATTTCATAGGAGAGACTGCTGTACTCTTGCAGACATGTACTGACTGCATTGGATCTCTGAGTCAGTTAACATCTGGTGTTGCTTGTTGAAGGAATACAGTAACAGGTTCTGGCATGTTCCTCTACGTTACTGTTTGTAGGTGGAATATGTGAATATTGCACATTTTCACTTAAAACTTACGTTATTACTGGTTTGGTTCCTCTGTAGTAGAAACACCTGAAGTAAGTTGGATACATTCCACTGATTGCAGCAGTATTCTTTTCCGGTGGTGCTGGGTGGAGTGCCTTGCACCAGTGTGGGCTGTTCAAGATATTGGAGGGGATTATTGCACAACTGCCAAGCCATTCTGTTCACTTTTTAATTGCTTTTCTGAACTGAAATAACATGTCTTTTCTTTTTCCCAAAGTATGTTTAATATTTGTTTTATGATAGCTGAATAAACTGGGTATTCTCTCTGCTTATAAAGGTTATTAACATTGTTTGATGTGTATTACTATCCTAATTGCATTCTTTCATCTCTTAAATATTGAGTTTTCTCAAACTCACTGGAGAAAAGGTCTCCGTTCTGTTAGATCAGGTGTCGTTATTTTTAATGTGGGAATGTTGTAGGCCAGGGCAGAATCCTTTGGATAAGGTAATGATAATACACTTGGATTGCCAGAGCCCTAGGAAATGTGCAGCTAGTGCCACTGAGGGTGAAATCATGATGTGTGGGTGTGATGGGACCTTTAAGAGGACAGGCAGGCCTTTCTTAGAATGAGCTTCCAGAGAGATCAGAAAGGATTTTAAATTGAAGCGAGCAACCAAGAAATAGCAGCCTTTGGTTTACAGCATGAACTAGCATAATTAGTTTCTATGAGCAAGTAGAAGTCAATAAGTAAGACAATATAAGTAAAAAGGTTTTGTATCCTGCTTTATCCCAGTCCTTGAAAAGACCTTTGCCCTCAGCTCAAGGTCACTCAGTTCAGTAGCTTTCTGGCTTGTGCCACACAGACACCTCAGTCCATAGAAGAGGTCTTTTTTTTTCTCTTACCTTTTGAGGCTCCCTCTTTCAACAGGCTTTTGCCTCAAGTTGTAGGCAGCTCCGCCTTCTTGTTCTGACTTTCCGCTGCTAAAACAGGTGTGCACATTGAGCAAAAGACATCAGATGTGCTGTAAGTCACACTGAGGCTTATTACCGCAGGTGATGGGAAGCACAGCATCTATCTGTTCCCCTATTCTGTCTCCCACTTATAAATTTGACATAAACCTTCTGCTCTTCATTAACTTTCCCATAGCATCAGAAACTTCTCTATTTTGGGGATAATTAAATTTGTCAAAAGTGTTGACAGGCCCCAAAAGGCTTCTGCCCTCTTAGTCTGACCTTTGCAACTGTCTGCATTAAATTTCTTTTGTAATAGTTCCTGTGTACATAAAAATATACATTCTTTTTCCAAAATCTATAGATATTTTACTTTTCTCTTTTTTGTTCTCAGTTATGTAGCTGTATTGCAAAATTTTAGTAGTTAATTGATTTGATTTTTTTCTTCTTTAAAGTTTATTTGTCTATAAATATAGCTATTGAGTTGTATTGTAGTTTTGATTCTCTGGGTTTACTCCCAATAGAGGTAACTTATGGTATCTCTGATTTCTAAGGGGTGAAACTGTGTTTCAGATTAAGATTATGACAGCTGTGGTGGTTCTTGAAGTACAGCTGAAGTTTTGTCTTAATTGTGGAACTGCTGTTATATCATTCTGTTTACTGGTGATGAGGTAAGAGGGTTTGTTGGTTTTTTTTATAGAGAGGATTAAAGCAGATTCTAACCAACATTACCAGTTTGAAGAATTCCATGAAATTTAATTGAAGGTTACAAAGATAATTTGAATTAATACCAGCTTATTATCAAAAGCAGATGCAGCTACATTTGGGATGGCTTTTTCAGAATGAGGGTTGGGAGCAGGGGATATGGAGATGCATTACGTGGAGGCTTTACAGCTTTTCCTTAACCTAGGAAATGAACGTGTTTTCTTGTTTTGTCATATAATGCTGTAGTGTAAAGATAAGGTCTGTTATAAATGTACAAGTCAGCATACTGCAACTACTTCCAAGCTGTAAAATACTGAAGATTATATTACACTGGAAATACAAAATAAAACTCACTTTATTTCATTCTAGTTCTACCTTTTTACTACTTCTTGTTAAAACACAGGAAAATATTTGAGATCTAGTATGTTGATTCTTGTAGGTAATTGTGTTGGGAGGTTATGGGGTTTTTTTAGCAGCACAGAGATACACTTTTGATTAGTTATCAGATTACTTCGTGGCTAGGTATCTCTGAGGAATGGACAAGGATGCCTGAGCAGTGAGAGATTTCTCTGGCTAGCTGGTTAGTAATCTGTTGCTCGAACAATGTGCTTTACTTTTTTTATGCACGTAATATTTCCCTATGAAGTCCATTCAGCCTTAAGTTGTCTAACAAGCTTCTGATAAAAGAAAAAAATAATTAAAATGAATGGTTACTTTGGGAGTGGATTCTGAGTTTTTTAAATGAAATATGTTATAATGACTTTCTTATCATGTATTGATATAAAATTAATCAAATTTGTCTCCTGTCAGTACTCAGCTGTAATAAATGACAGGCTGTTGCGGTGCCAAACCATCCAAGAAATTATTTGCTATAGGCTTTGTCAGAAATCTGCTGACATTCAATGTGTTCTTGACTGTGGCCCAGAGATGATATTTCAGCTTTGTGTCATATATGCATGAGTTCTTCTTTCAGGCTGTTTTGGCTTTCTGCAGCTGTTAAAAGGTCAGAGGTAATCAGATAAACCAGTAGGATGCTATCTGTCATTATAATTGACTTGAGCCATCATACATAGGAAATCATGCTGAATATCAATACTGACATTTAAAGTGATGGTATAGTGATTGTATTATTACAAATGTATCCTGTATTCAGCTACAGCAGATCCTGATTTTTTTCTCTGTGCAGAAACAAGTGCTGCGAGGTATTAATTTTTTATGTCTACTTATCTGGTGAAAATCATCTAAACTATCCAGAAATTATTTTCCCAGGATGATGTGATTGAGTTCATCCAGTTTTGAAACATGGTTGTGCACAGTTTGTATTATTTTTAGATGCATAACGGAGGTATTAGTAAAATATAACTCATGTAGCTGGCATTTTGAATAAAAGAAATAATAAAGCAGTCAAAAATTGTTCTCCATAACACTGTTAAACGTTTGTCATATGTCTAATTGAGCTGACACCAGGTATTCATGGGTTTCACTACCTGGCAAACACCTCATTGCTTGGAACTTATGTTGAAGCTACAGGTCAGAGTTCTGATAATGATTCTGTATGTTCTCCTCCAGAGCAGGTTGAGCACATGCAAAATTCATGTATACCTGTATTTTAGCTCAGAGGCATTGTTTAGTCTTATTTAATGTTCTTATATAATCTTCAGTAAAGACAAGCTTGGGGGGGAGATATTGCCTGATATCCTGTTGATAAATCTAGTTAAAATTGAAGTCTTAGAGAATCTTGTAATTTATATTTTTATATATATATATATATGCATGCACACAAATTTAGCAGTGAATATTTGTTTCCTATTTTGCACAGTATCCCAAGAATCTATCTGATTATCCCATAAAGTGCTTTTAGGACTGCAAAACTGTGAAGTCACTTGACACAAGTGATGTATGCTACACTTGTGTTCTGCTGAGGAGGTGATCGTCCAATTAGCATCAAAGATTTTTTTGTAATCCAAAATAAATTAAAAAAAAAAAAAAAGAAAAACCAACCCAAACCTCCCAATAACATTTTTTTTTTTTTTTTTAAGGAAAAAAAGAACTTGCTCATATCTAAACTAGGAAAATATATTCTGTAATTTCAGTTGTTGTTAACTGCAAATCATACAAACCAGAATGTTTATTCTTGCTTCCCAGTTTTCTCTTTAGTAATGGGAAATTAATTCATCAGGATAGCTTTAATAGTGGCAACTTGCAAAAAATATTACTGCAGTCCTAAATTAGTAGGAAAGAAAATTTTTTGGCAGAAGGGAAAAAGTATTTTATTTGAAAGACTGCCCTGTCTCTTAGTAAAATCTAATATTAAGATGTGAGGGGCTCATCACACTTTTGGATCATACAGAAGACATCTCTAATACCAGTATTGATGATATTAACATTAAACAAGGTCGTCTTTTCTGCTGTAGGTTCATGCTGTTAATGTTTTGTTTTTGCCTTGATGTAATAGCCAATATCTTTAGTGACAGATCAGGGATTGAACTGGACAAATTAGAAGCTAAAAATACAACTTGAACTAGTCAATTCTTGTAGCTAGGGATAAGAACAAATTTCTCTCCTGTGAAGAGAAAATATGAATGGGGAGACATAGCACCCATTTGCTATTAGAGTACATGACAAATATGAAACCAGCTGTTGTCTGGTAAGGAAATAGCCCCTTAACTAGAATAAAAGGAATAAATAAATATATTTAAAGGTATGCCTTGTGCTGAAACTATGATATGTCAGCACTTCAGGAAGCAAACCCAAGTTATCTACTGGTAAAAGTTAAAATGTCATTGCCAGTTCCTAGATGAGGCCACTATACCATATTATTACATTGTGGCTTAAAAGGTACAAAAATACTTGATTTGTGACATGGTATGTTCATACTTATTAAATAAAAAAATAGATCATCTCTTTTAAAAGGTCTTGGATTTCTTTTTTATTTTTAATAAAATAACAGCTTTTGTAAACTTCAGTTAGAATCACAGACATATACTTTTTCAAAACCATGAAATAAAACACTGCCACGTATAAAACTTTAATATTTGTTTGCATTTACCTCATTAGAAGCAAAAATCTTAGAAACATTTAACTCACTGACTTTTGATTATGTTGTGTTAAATCAGATACCACTGTTACAGTAAGTATGTTACATGTGTGACCTATCAAATTAGGTAAATTAGGAGTTGTGTTGGGTGGGATTGAGGTGCGGCTTTGAAGTATTCACGAGACTCACTTCAAGAAAATTGCTCTATTTCCATTTAATGTTCCAAGTTGTTCTGTATATTTTTATACTATTGAGCACTGTTGATGAAAGGAACATCTTCAGGATCAGATTCCAAGATTTTAAACCAAAAGCTGTCTTTGAACATGCTAGTTGAGTGGGTACTCCAGGCAAACATATCAATACGAAGTCTATTTCACAGCTGTTCTCTGCCAAAATAATGCGGCTTATTGGGATTTGAAGTAGCCCTCATAGTCTTGATGCTTAGTGAAATACACTTCTAAAATAGGCGTTTATTTTTATTTTGTATTTTACTGGTTTAGTAATTAAAAAATAGAAGCAATTGCTAACATTCTGAACATCACATTACTGGAGCGTATATCTGTGTGGATCTGAACATGTATGACAGGCATGGCAAAATTCATGCTGTGTTCACTTTGATTGTGAGGTAATACATGGAACTAGGAGCAGTAAAATGTTTGAGAACTAGCTATCAGATATTTTGAGGGTTTCATTTACTGTTGTGATAAGTAGCTGTTCTTATTTCCATACCAAAATGTTGATATGTCTGTGAGCGCTACAGACACGTCTTTTTAGAATGTATCAGCTATTGTGGCTTATTCCTTGTCAGTAAATTAAATACTGGATTTTCACAGTTTGCTGTAGTAATCAATTCTTAGACCTGAATTGCATGCAGGTCATGCAAGCAATTGTAGCACTTTGTGCATTAGCTTCTACAATTCTCGTTTATAAGTGCTGCTAACTCATAAAATGAGGTTTAAAATTTTTTTAAAAAAATCTTAGTTATTGTTCCACAAATCTGATTTTACATAAATGCTTCAGCAAAGCAGTTAAGAGTTCTCATGTGATACATGAATGTAAGCTGAAACAAATTAAACAAAGTTTCAAATTATTATTACCCACAGTGAAAATATATCTCTTTAAGGAGTCATTAAAGTAGCATCTAATCTAAGTATTACTTAGTTATTGGTGTGGAACAATGACTCAGTGTTTTCAGTACTGAAAATTACTTACTTCTTAAAGGATGCACTTGGTGGGCTGTGGTGTATGAGAACAACAGGAAACTAGTAAAAACTGAGCTACTCATGGAAATATCTTTCCAGGGTTTCTAATCTATCATTAAAAATTTCTTTCATTGGTATGAAGGTATATTGGCTCTCTGTATAATTTTATTTGTATATCCTGCAATGCATAGTTCATCAATGCAAGACTTGCATTTTTGGTTGAGGTTTTCTTTTTTTGGCAGTGGTGTTTATGTTCCCTTGATCAGTTTCACATTCTTTTCTTGGAAGGTTATCTGTATTTCACTAAAAAGAAAAAATGATCCCTAGAATTTAAGTTCTTAAATGGCACATCATAACTCTTTTTAAGTATCTTATTC
The DNA here is from genome assembly GCA_009867235.2 of Psittacus erithacus. Taxonomy (NCBI): domain Eukaryota; kingdom Metazoa; phylum Chordata; class Aves; order Psittaciformes; family Psittacidae; genus Psittacus; species Psittacus erithacus. The sequence goes on along the minus strand of WYDI02028169.1, from coordinate 13,639 downwards.
TCATTTATGCAAGGCCTCTATTCTGTTCCTTCAGATTGGAGAAGACTCTCCAGTATGACTTAAGTACCTCACTAATTAATCCCTGGGTAAAACAGGGTTTAGCCCGTAGTATTTAGCTGACACTGTGAGAGCAGCTATCATCTATATTTTCTCTCTGTGTGTTTTTTCACTCTATTCTGTGAAAATGAGACTTGTCTGTATTCGGAGAATGTAGATAGTGGTTCTGTATGGCATTTCTTTATGTCTCATTATGCCTAAGAAAATACCTTTGGCGCTGGCTGCTGAACTCATGTAAACCAGCCAAGTTAAGTGCAGTCAGATGCTGGTTGTCAAATAGGTACTTCCCCAGACATGCACATCTTAAGGATTTACACCAAGAAGTCAGATACTAGCTGTAGGACCCTTGTCATGCTGCTTTGTAGCATTATCTTTCCACATGGAAAACCTAGCTACTGCTAGAAATAGTAAAAGTAAAGCCCCACACCCTGAACTGCTCACGGCAAGAATGCTTACATAAATATGTAGTTAACACTTTTATTTTCATATTATTTTGGCCCTCATGAATTTCTAATGCAGAAGGAGTTGCTGCTGGGAGAGGTAACAGAGGTATTATGATTTGCAGGGACAGAGGGAGCATGCAGCTTTGGGTGTGCAGAATTTTCAGTCAGCAATAATGAAAGCTGCTGCCACAGTTGAACCAGACATGAATGAATGGGTAGCTGAGCACGAGGCCACAGTGTGTGTTTGGTTGGTGTTGCTGATAAAATCCCCTTCTGTACTACTTAGCTATAGAGATTGAAATGCCTTAGTCATCCCATATCAATGGGTTATTTAAAATCTAGCATACTTGGGATTAGATCTCCCTGACTTTTACTGTTAAATATATTTTATAGGAGAGTGGGAAAGATAACATGAGTATAGAGCTTTGAATCTCCATAATATTTAATTACATTACAGTTTTAAAATACCTGCTAATTTAATTTGTGAACTCTGTCTCCTTGGCTCCATTTGCTCTCCTGTATCATTCTTTCCCAGGGAGCTCAGGAACACAGTGATTGGAGCATTTTCATAAGTCTTGCAATATGCAGTAACACCATGGACTGAGGGATACACACACAATTAGCCAAAGACTGAGGAGTTGAAGGAAATGTGGCAGCTCTGAGGAGCTGTTTAGAGTAGCTGATGGTTTCTTGAATCATCCCTTTGCCACTAGTAAATTAATTGAATGCATAGGCTGGAGAAGTCATTCTTAGCACACAAAGAAGTTGCTGCTTGAAGCATTATTTAAATATTCTTTGTCAATAAAGGCTTTAAAAGATCAGCAGATACATTATATTTATTATCCTCTTGCAGAAATTCTTATTTCTCTGTGGGAAAGATTGCAGATGTCGACTTGTTGATTACCTTACAAAACCCCAACCTACCACAAGTAGGGTTGTGTGGTATAGGGGTTTTTATTTGTTGGGGATTTTGTGTTTGGTTGGATTTTTTAAGTGCGTATTTCTCAGATGGCCTTAAAGTTGCTCAAGTTCTTCCTAAATGCTTAGATCCTCCCCAGTTGCCAGATAAAAAAAATAAATTCAATATTTCCTTTGTCACTGTCCTGTTAGGCTCCTGTGTTCTGTCATCTGTTGCCACTCTTTAAGTGGAAGCTAGGAATTAAGTAAAATGGCATTAAGAAATGCAGCATCAGTTTATAATTCATTGCTATTAGAAGCAGTCATATAATCCATCATGTCTATTAATGTCTGTTACTGGAAATGGTTAATAAATTTTATCTCCCTAAGTTTCTCATACATTTGTGTATGCATATAGCCCATATTTTCTGAGAAATTCTAAATCCGTTTCCTGATCCAGGAATGGATAAGTATGCAAAGGAAGCAGGAAATAGATCTGGTCCGACAGGTCAGTCACATAAAATTGAAATCTAATAGGTAGTTTGAGGTCTAAGATTGATTAATCTAATCTTAAATAATTCATTTTGTATTGCAATTTTGTAATTTTTTCTCTAATGAAGGGAAAAAAGGTACTATATTTTCTGTCTTGGAAAATAAACTTTGACGGTTCATGCATAACACCTGTGAACAGATTGTAAATAGCAGTTATTGTTGTAAAGGAGCTGATGCTTGATAAGGAAACAGTGTTGAACACACTAGAACAAACCAAACTCAGTTCAGAATCTAACAAATGCTGAATATGTTAAAAATCAGACATGCATTTGCTTCCCTGGTCATCCTTGTGTTCTGGCATTTGGTATGAGGTATGGCTATTAAGCTGTGATTTCATTTTATGTTCTGAGCTGAATTTTAGGTTAGAGGCAAATAGAAACCAGTGTCGTTTCAGATTTCATTATATTGAAATAATGAGATTTTGACCTTAAATGAAAGAAATATCATGGGATCAGCTGAATGCTATGTGTTTGGATGGAGTTTTTTTTATGTTATCTTTTTTTTTTAATCACCCCCATGTTGCATTACAGAGGGTTCTTAAGTCATCATAAATCCAACCTATAATAAAACATATGATCCTTTTTAGTTATTTTCTGACATGTAATTGTTAAATTTGATACTTGAGATGTTCTTAGAAATGTGAATTTTTCAGATTTCTCTTTTTGATTTGCTATAAGAGTTTGCAGAAAACTCTACCTTGCAGTGTTATTGGTGGTGGTATTATCAGGAAGGACAGTTGTCCTCCTGAAGTAAAGAGAATTGTGATCAGATTGTACTACAGCCATCTGGTCACTAGAGTCTTCCCAGGGAATACCAGCATGCTGCTTCTACATCACCAAGATGTGTGTTGTTTGGTCTATCGTCATCTATTTATTTACAACTAACAAGAAATGTTTGAGAACTGTGCTTAAAGCCTGCTTTGAATTACTGTAACTTACTAAACCCAAATATCCATATATAATAATATAAGTTGTCGGATGCATTTTCAATTCTTTTAGTCTTCTGAGCCACAAGCCAGGTTTCTGAAATAATGAGGCTGCTGTCAGAGTTTTGCAGTGTTTTCTTGATGTATGTTGCTACCAGAATGCCCATTCACCATTTGTATTTGATGTGTGAATGTTTGATATGCAGAAAACATTTTCAGCATTCATTAAAAGCACGTGTAGGTGTAAAGATGATGTTATATAGCTATAATAAATAACATGTCTAAGGCTTTAAAGTACTTAAAACCCAAACCATTTTTCCTTTAACTACTTTACCCTTTAAGTTGATACACAATTTGCATCAGAGCTTTTGCAAAACCTCTATATTAGTGATTTGCATACTAAATATGGTTTTAAATAAGGATGCGTTTGTCCTTTATTATTCTATTAGCAATTTAATAAGCAAAGGAAGAAGTTAATAGTATCCTGCATCTTGCAGTTCAAAAATACTCTAGTATACATCTTATCTGATTTGAATTTTATTCAAATAGACTATTAAAAATGATACAGTAAGCTTACTCCTTAACCTCACCTTCTTCTAAGCTCTCCAAAAAAGCAAATCATATCCTTAGTCTTTAAATTCATGAGACTTTTTCTTTCTCTTCTCTCTTCCTTCCATAAGAAAATAGGAAGCAGTGAGGAAAATAAATGTGGTAAATGAAATAATCCTCAGTGACCAAAACTGATGTAACCATACGTTGGAACCCTGAGCTGGAATACAGTCATTGAACCATTTCTTGAATGGCACAACTACTTGCTATGCATTTTCTTGGTGCTTGTCACAGAGCTATAATTCAGTAGCAGATAATGTGCCCAAGGTCACTGTAGCAAGCAAGTAGCTCAAAAAAAAACCAAAACAACAAAACAAACTGTATTTCAACATTGTTTCTTCACTGTATTAAGGGGATATAAAGCCATATTAAAATATTCCTACCAGAAATATGATTTTGAGAATTGATTTCATAGTAAGTGCAGTGATAAGACATTGAACACAGTTCATAACTTGTCTCCCATGCTCAATACAGGTGAATGCAAACTGGAAGATATATAAAATGGGATGGAATAATCTTATGCAAACAGACTAGAAACTGATTCCTTTAGCCTTGTAAGGTATGTCTGCTTTTCCTGAATAGCACATAAGCTCAGAATGTTACTGATGAAATACAAAAAACAAGTGTATTGTCCATATACAAAATCTCACAAGGAGCAGAAGGATGTTTCAAATCAATTAGTAGTAAGATTCTACAGCCTTTCACTGGAATTTGTGAGATCAAAAATCCAGTTACCTTTGTCGTGTTCTTTGGCCAAATGGATGATGCTGTTGCAGAAGTTGGTAAGGGACTAGATGATATATATATTCTATTTCTATGAATTTTCACCCTGTCATTTTCCAGGGAAATGCACCAGTGGTATTTCGCTGTTACAAAGGATCTTTAATAGGACAAGGTTTGTAGGGAGATAATGCCTTTTATTATACCAACCAATGTAATGGGTATGTGTGTGAGAAATGCTAAAACTCAATGCAGATATCTCCAGTCTAAAAAGTGCTCTGTTGGATTTTAAGTGCAGTTAAGCTAGCATAATCCAATGCTAAGCGTAAGTTGAGAAAGAAAAGTTGCAAGAACAGGTAACCAAAGGAAATGGTGTTGGTTACAGGGAGAGGGGGATAAATTTATGTACCTTTGGTGGGATTTTTGAAAACTAGGATGGGTGACTCTGAGAAGATTCTTTGGAGGTAGAATCTTCTTGTTTGTTTGTTTTCCCCTTTATTGACCTGTACCAGTCTTGAGCTATGTGAAAATCAAGAATGTCAAATAACGTGAATGTTCTTTTTTAACTGAAATGAAATTGCCTTATGGCTTTTCAGAAATGTCCTCTGTTCTCCTAGAGGAGTGTAGTTTTATAAATATCTTCAAATTATTGGGATGAAAAATTTTTCCTTAAAGCAAGAGCTTGACTGTATGTTATCATTTTGGTGGTAAACTGTAGTTCAGTCAGGAAATGAATAGCTTATAGTAAGTTCTAATACAGCGTTTATTGCCTTAGTTTACAGCTGTTACTGTTACTACTAACTCAATACAGGACAGTAAGTTCTTGGATGCCTACTGGAATTAACTGTTTGATTGTCTCTTAAATATGCCCAAGGAGGATGTATGTGTCCTGGGTTCTTGTTTTTTAGAAGCATCTGCTAATTGTGAGAAAGTTTCTGCTCCCTGTGAAAACTTAGGTATTTCATTACAGCAAATGCTACAGCTGGAACACCCAGCAGTCAGTCCTGTCTGGATCACATAAGAGGACTTTTTAAAAAGAGAGAATTATCAAGTCTTTCTTATAGCCAGTGGTCCCGTAAGTATGGAACTATTTTTTCAGACTTTGATTTGCCAATCTGTAAAAGCTTTTTCCAGGGGAGAAGAGTAGCTGTGTAAGGAAAATAAGGGTGTCATCAGGACTGGTTCTTAATAACCTTTCAGCATTAAACCAGTTTCTCTAGACTCTGCAGGTTGTGTGCACTAGAACTAGTTCTTACCAACTCTCAAAAATGGAATCCTAAATACTTTATTTCCTACCATCCAGAAATATGTCTGAAGCATGTGGGTGTTCAGTCATCTGAAATCAGTCTTTCAGTCTTTCCTTTTGAGATTTTGCAGCTAGTGAATCTGAAAAACTAAAAATAAATCTTTTGCCTAATGACCTGAGCATGCAGGCTTGACTCAAGTTCTGTTTCCTGGTCCAATGAATGTTTAGAACACACCTCACAAGCAGGTCCTGTAACTAACTTTCTTATGCTACTTCTCTAAATACATTTTCCTTCCCTTTAACTCTTAAATAATTCTTCTAACTCATCTAATGTTTCTTGCTTCACTTACTTCTTGCCGTAAAGGTAGAAAAAAGAGTGCAAACACATTTTTTTAACTGAGGGTCAAGAGAATTAATTCCTTGCCATTTATGATTGAGGGTAGGGAAAAATTCAGCAGGCTGGACGGAATAGAAAGGTCACATGGTAAGGATCCCAAATAATGTCGCCACAAAAGTAGGAGTCATGAAAAAAAATGTGCTAATGATTTTGGATAATAGTATTTAGTGGGTTATTTTTTTTATTTAGACTTTGGTTTCCTTTTATCATGTATCTGTAAATAGGAATTGACAATAGGAGTTGACGATCTTTTCAATGGGAACTAGAAAAGGTAGCGTTGCTATCGTTTTCGTGGGCAGGGGAGCAGAATTGTGCTATACAAAGACTAATGAAGTGATATTCTTAGAGAATTTGCGCAAATACAAGGTAGTGAAGTTAATTTTTAATTATTTTTTTTTCCACCCCCACTGCAGTGATGTGGTTTTCTTGGCTATCTTTGTGCCTTGTTTATTTAGACATTATTTATACAGGAATGTAATGCTATATTGCCATCTAGTGAAAGGCTGAAAAATACCTAGCCAAACTGTTGCATAAAAACATAGACATGGTATTTACAAATTAAGACTTTTAAATATTGGGAGCATGCACTTTGATAAAGCAGTGCAGACAAGAACTTGTACCTTTTGGTTTGGTTTTGTAGTTTCTTTGTTCAGGGATTTGGTTTGATTTTTTTTTTTTTTAAAGGTATTTACTGTGCATATTGCCACAGGTGTTTCATGGAAGTGAAGGCTGGGAGACAGTAGAATTTGTTATTCAAGGTGAAACTGTGATGGTTGCATAGCCTCTTACATGGAATCTCAGATACCTAATGTGTCCTGGCCCATGAATATATTCCTGGTACTGGCTGGTATGAAAAGGAGGAATGACAAACTCAAGTGGTACTATCTAACAGTCACTTATGCTGGATAAACAAATGCTGATGATTTAAAATATGTTCTTCTGCAAAGGCATATTACAACATATAATCAATGTTGTCATTGGTTACTTACTTAATTCAGTTTTAGTGTTGTCACATACTGTGGTATAGCAGATTTGAAACAGCTGTAGAGTTTTAATATTTAATTGCAAATTTGAAGTTTCTGGTTGAGAATCAAACCAGCACCTCTGGTTTATATTTTTAAGCTATGCTTTTATATATTTCAGTATCTGTTTCTCTTGAAATACTTTTATAATGTAATTATAGTGCTAAAGTGTTTCATCATCCTTGCTTACCTGTCTATATTGTTACAATGGGGGAACTGGAGGGTGGATCTTAGTTTTCCAACTAGGTATCAGATCCTGTGGCCACTCTTGTGTAGAACTAGAGAAAACGATGAATTTTCCCTAATTCTTAATCAGTGGAATTAATTGCTACTTTTCTCTACTATTTTTCACCCTCTGTTTTTTCTGCATAAGTGCTTGTATTGTGTTGCACGTTATGTCTTCCATGTAGATTCCTTGTAATTCCGTAAGAATGTGCTCATGAGGATTTACACACTCTTATATTAGAAGGGATCCAAATCATGAGAAAATACGAATGTCTTGCAGTTATTTACCAGGATTATTTTTTTGGTTCATAAGGAATTTGTTTGCTAAAACTATGGATCTGCCCACAATAACAGTGTGCAACTGAGTTACCATGAAAATTTGTGTTTCAGATACAGCCCATGTACAGGTTTGGGGTTCTCAATCTGCATTCCCATTGGATTCTTCTGTTATGGAAAAGTTGCTTAATCTTTGTGTGTTACCCAGAGCGTTCTGTGAGAATCATAATGTTTGTTTCCATATGTTAGGAAGAGCCTGCAAATGTCAGATGATGTTTATACAACATTTAGGAAAACTAAAGATGGTTTAATTGAGTATAGAGAGACTACACACAAGGGAATTGCCAAATCACATGACTGAGCCTTGCAGTCTAGCCCTGAGTTTGTATTCTTAAGCTGTTACGCAGCAAGATTGGTCAGTACTTATTCTGGGGGAGATAGAGCTCTGACCTTGCAGGGGTTTGGGTTTTTTTAGTCCAGTAAAAAATATTAAAAAGGCAATATATAGCTCACAGTTACCCCAGCAACTTCACAAAAGGGGAAGCAGCAAGCAGTAGCATGAGAGAAAGTACGTTCCTTGGGATTTTTTCCAGTGCAAATCACTGACGCTTCGTATCACCACCTATAGCTGTAACCACTGCTGCCTTTGAGAAAGGCCTTTTGCTGCACTCTCTAAATATGTTTGTGCAATTGCAGAAGCCATAACAAAGTTTCTGTTAAATGTAGTAAGAGAAAGTAGAAGCCAAGTATAACTTAAAAGGTAACAAAGTAGTATAATTAATTGTCAATTATTCACCCTGTGTTGTCCACGCGAGTTTGTAGGACAGTGGGATAATATTGCCCTTCTTCACTGCTCCAGGATTTCAGTCCTAGGTAATTAGCCTGTTGATCTAGAAAGTATGGTACTGTTAGCTTCAATCTTGATTGCAACGTAGTGGGCTTGCAGGTATGTAAATTATGTATTTATAGATCTGTCTCTCAAGTACGCAGTTTTGAGTTGGTCTAAATGGACAAGCTGAATGTAAGACCAAGTGCATTAATGTAATAGATTTTTTTTTTCCTCTGAATGAATAAAAGGAGTCTGATATACATCAGGAATGAAGAGTTGTATATTTAAGTAAAAAAACAGCTTCCTTATAAAAGAAGATTCTGTGATAAACTATATTGGTTCTGTAATACAAAGACCATATCATATATTTTGAAGCATTCCTTCCTTAAGATGATTCTTTTTTGCCAGAGATACTCATTTTGAGAATGGATTTTATAAATGTTTTCAAATTCATCTATAATGCAGATGATAAATTGCATATACTCATCATGAGAAAAGACAAATCAACTGTAATACCCATCACTTTTCCAAAGCAATGATTTTTTTCTCTTAAAATTAGTACTTTGCGTGAAGAAGTGACGATGCCATTTCTTGAACTGCACTGCGTATGTTGGCAGTGTTTTTTAATGTGAATTTAAAAATACTACATTTTGTTTAGATAAAATGTTTTTGCAAAAGCTCAAACAATTTTTATCAGATGCTGACCTCAATTGCAAAAGACATTTTCAATTAAGGGAAACGTTTATATAGTTAGCAAGTTGTCATTCAGTAAAACTCATTTTTTTAATTAAACAGATGGTGATAACAAACGAATTAATGAACACATACTTGCTTGCCTGCTATCCTAATTTGCATTTCTAAATTATTCAGGTTATGCAGCAATTAAGCTTTAATTGCTTCTAGACAAATGAATATCTCAGAATGAATGACAAATTATGATGGAATTGTCTAAGAAGCATGGTGTATTCTAATGCTCATGCTATTTTGTGACAATTTTAGAAGCCTAAATGTGGGAATAGAACATTGCTCGGCAGATTTACTCTGCTCTTTCTTTGTTCTGTATGCAGTGCATCATCATGCCAGTGGTCTGAGCAGATAAGATAAACATAAGATGCAATATACATATGAGTTTCAAACCTGCATTACTGCAGTAGCATGTTTTAGGAGACGGGTTAGCATTTCCAGTTCTCTGTTTGAGAAGGAATAGATGACAAAATGACATGTGATCATCACAACTGTTAGCTTTCTGCTACTTGATTTGCAAGTAATACTTCAGAAAGAATATATAATTCATCAGAAATGCAGCAAGCTGTTTTATAGAGGGAGTGCGCGACAAGCCTGATTTATTTGATTGAAGAGAGGGAACTTGTACAATGCCATACTCTGGGTCCAAAGAAATTATATACTCTTGTTTGTTTATTTGCCTCATTTTGACTATCTGCTTTCTTGGTTTTATATGATCCTGCTTCATTTTTCAGTTTGTTTTATTTCTGGAGCACATCTTTGTCCTGTTAGTCTTTGCCCCACATATAAGTTGAAAAACTATATTCTTCTTGGAGCAGCTACGTTAACTATAAACATAAGGTATGTGGTACCGCTGTAGTTGCTTTCTTCAGTATATTTCTGCTGGTGAAACCAGCCAAGCATCCAACTCAGCATCAGGGAGTATGAGCTCATATGCCCTAAATACAGCAGAATTATGGCTTTTCACACTAAGCATACAAGTTTAACAGTTTAACTGGCAGAAGACAGATGTGTGAATGGACTTAAGCTCAGAAAAACTTTTATGAAAAGCGTTATGTTATGATGGTTAAATAGCCTGTTCCTAAAAGAAGGAAACTTGACAGCATGTGACACAGTGTAAACTTTCCAATTACTTTATTTTGTTTTCTAATCATACTTCTAAACAGTTTCTATAACAATCTTAGAAGCAAACTGGAGAAGCGACTCAATATATCTAGTATAGACTGTATTTCAAACTGTACTTAAAGCCTTCATCTTCTCCACCTCTAAGCATTTAAATGGGGCACAAACCTAGGAATGCTGTTCACCTCAGTTTTTCATTATATTCAGTGAAGAGAGGCATAAGCTGAGCTAGTCAGTCTAGTTTAAAATAAAATGGGGACTACCTGATAGCTGCTTCCTGCTGATTACAGCACCATAAAGTTGAATGAATCAACACTGGGTTTATGTTGCAAGGAATAAATTCATTTGCAACCCTATCAACAAGACAAACGTCTAAAGATACAGAAATAATAAGGTGCTGGTTTAGGCCTGATTCTGATATAAAGTGATAGCTGCCAGAGGGGTAGCGGCTTAGGAGATGTGATAACTGGAAGAAGCTTAGAAAATGTGATAGCCTGAAATGAAAATGCGATAACCAGGCTACCTTAGTCTAGACAGTAGAGCAGTACAAAAGGATTTGCAACTTGCTGCTTACAAAGAATTGTACTGACAAGGCCAATTATGAATTTATTCTCAGTATACCAAACATAAAATAAGAATCAACCCCTTTAACCAAGGCATGTAATGAAAAAGAAAGGAAAAAAACAAAGTAATTTCTTCCTCCCTGACAGATTAGTAGCATCTAAAGCAACAATTGGGCTTTGTCATAACATGAATGTCGGTAACATTGAATGTAAGTTTCTGTTGTTCAAATTCACATTATCAGATGTATCAAGAAAACTTTGTCTAGGATTTTAAAGGATTCATGGTGACACTTTATGTAGCAAATTCTCATGCAGCTCAGAGAGAACTGAAGAGGGAAAAAAGTATTTCAACTGTTGCCTTATCTTTCTTATTTAAAAAGATTTATTAAACATGAAGACACTTGGTCTTGCTATCAATGAAAGCAAATAATTAATAATAGCATGCCAAGATAGATATATTCTCTGATTTTTAATTTTGAATATGTATTCTTAACTTATTTGAGGAAATCTTATTGCATGCAACTCTCATTTCCTGTGAGTAGATACTCCTTGCCTATTTTTGAATTTCAGGTCATTTTTCTTTCCTCGAAGATGTTGAAATAGGATGCATGAAGTAATTTCATTAGGGCAAAAATCTCTACCAATTGATTTCAATTAGTGTAGTACTACTACTTTTCACCATCCTTTCTCAGTGCATATACTCAAATATTTATATACGTGCCCCTGTGTAGGACATAAATATTAACTGACTTCCTTCCTGTGGATATCCTCATCCAGAATGATTTACAGTAATATTACCTAATCAGCAAAGGAGAAAAAGATCCCCTTTTATATAGCCACTTATGTCTTTTAATGGTTTTATGGGACAGATGGCAGAGGGTGTGTAAGGCCTGTGGATAAACAAAAGTATTTACCTAGAATTTATTTCTGTCTGCACAGTTTCCCATAAGATACTAATGGCATTTATTGTTTGGAGCTTGAAAACTTTGGAGCTGTCTAGGAAAACGAGGAATAGCCTTTTTACAGTATATTAGCATTGTTTACTTTTACTAGGACAAATGTACAAGGTTATTACAGGGTACATATTAAAAATATTACACTTGAAAACTGTTAATCTTTTTAAGGGTTTTTTTTTTCCCTTTATATTAATATAAGAAAAATATATTGTCTATATTTTGCTTCTGGACATTGACAACTGTTGAGTCAGTATAGGCTGATGCAGACTGTACAGATCAGACCCTATGTAAAACCCACAACTATAGCTTAAGAGAATATAGTATTTTAACTACTGAGTATTTTGATTTTAATATAGCAGTCTTTACCATATGGAATTGAAACAGATTTCCTTTTCTTTCCAGACATTTTTTTCTTTTCTGTTTTCTTTTTTTTCTCCTTTTTTTTTTTTTTTTTTTTTTTTCCCTTTCTCATTCTTGACTCCATGGCAATAAATAGAACAGGCCTGGTGGCTGATCCTGCCCAGATTATAGGCAGTAGTAAGGAAATTCTTCTAAGAGTTACCAGATAGGGTCTGAAGTGTTTGATTGTTGGATTCATCGAGGTTTTGCCCAGGACCCTTGCCTCCTATCACTGTTTTTTCTTACCTGTGTCAGATGCTGAGTTAGGCCTGTCATAGCTTGTTATTAGTTTCCCACATAAAGCTCTGTGAAGGCCCTTGGTACCTATTTTATGTAGCTAGCTTTGTTCAACAAAAGTATTAAGGACCCTTTAGAATTAATTCCTTAATTACCCTTTTATATGAAGTCCTACATCCCCTTTATTCATAAAACTTCAATGCAAGTATTATATTCCTATAGTAACCGCTGCTCTATTTTTGGTATCAATTTCTGTTGCTTCCTAATAAATTGTGTTTATTAAATTGCAAAAGCCTAAAAAGGACTGGTTGGACACCTCAGAATAGTGAACATATGCTCCTGCTGGGCCAGAATGTGAACTCAAAGCTGCATGGGTTAAATGAAGGCATTTCTTAACATTTTGTTATCACAGGATATTGTTATATCTTGATATTGACAGCTGAAGTAGTTGCATATCTCTTACAGATCTTTAGCAACATATTTATAGAGAAACTCCTTTAAGTTGTTTCCCAGGTGTTTTAGAATCTTAGAATGCACTAAAACTAGTATATATGCACTATGTGAAATAAAAATGAAATATTTGTATCCAGCTGAAACGAAGTGCTTAACTTGATACATGTTTTATATTAAAATTATAGAGGCTTAGTGGTCAGGAATATGGCTGAATTAACAACATCAGAAATGGAAACCAAATTATTAGATTTTGATTTTTCACTGGTTTGAGTAAAACCGCCTCATAAATCTTATAGAAAAGATAAATGACTTACCTAGATAAATAAAGAAAAAAGTTGTCTGAGCCATAATGAATATTTTAACATCAGCAATTCACAGTGACTCAAACACATGTTGCCTTTAATACAAGTGCATGATCTTGAATGTTATTAAGGTTTAAACAAATTTAAATGCGGCAAGCACAGGATTAAATGTGACACATAAATGAGTTTAAACAGCTAATTAGGTTTTGGTGGTCCGTCCTATGTTTGACAGATATGTTGTAGCAGCAATCCTAATTAGAGGAAGCCATAGCACCAAACAGATATAAGTTTTATTCTGAAACTACACTTCCACAGAAGGCACAGAACTGTTCCCTGTTTGAGATATTTTGAAAACTAAAAAAAATTATGTGTTACAGTTTACAGTGAACGTTTTTCCCTTAAAAATGAAAGCTCAATTCTTAGGTTTTAGAGTAGAACTCCATCAGATGTATAATTTATCAGCTGTTCAAATCTAATCTTTGTTTTAGGTGAGGGGGTTTTTTGTCCACTATGTATTACAGATTTTGATTTCACAGTACTGAATGTGATCATTAAAATTAGTTATTATTTACAATATTAATTACAATATTTTTATTTTAATATTTAATTTAATTTGTAATATATATTTTTTACAATATTTATTAAAATTTAAGTTCTGAATTTTT